>JAPMNP010519245.1:0-12496 GCA_029874935.1 Atherina boyeri | reverse complement strand
TTCTTGTAAATAAACCTCTTTTTAAATTTTAACTCATCCAGACTCTGATCATTCATTCAATTTCTGCCACAACAGGGGACAACATTGTGGCGAGACGTGTATGACACGCACCCGATGTAAGCCAAACCATTAACTAAAACAGCTCCAAATAGCTATGTAGGCCGCAGTGCCCATGAACCGATGTAAATTGTTCTGTACTGTTAATCAAATGGAGCATTGCGATGCAGAAGACGGGATATAAGTGATTTTGAACAGTTTGGTTGTTGGTGCCAGACGGGTTGGTCTTAATATTTCAGAAACTACTGGGATTTTCACACACAACCATATCTAGGGTTGATAGAGAATGGTCCTAAGACAAAATATCCAGTGAGTGGCTGTTATCTGGATGAAAATACCTTGTTGACGTCAGAGTACAGGGGGCAGGCTGGTTGTGGATGATAACCAGTAATAGAAAGGCAACATCAAATCAAATAACCACTCAACACAACCAAGGTATCAAAAATATCAACTCTGAACACACAACACATCCTTGAAGCAGATGGGCTACAGCAGCAGAAGAAGTTTACACAGACTCACCAAAACTGGACAATAGAACATTAAAAAACATTGCCTGGTTGAGTCTCTATTTCAGCTGCCACATTCAGGTGGTAGGATCAGAATTTGATGTAAACCTCATGACCGCATGGATCCATCCTGCCTTGTATCAACAGTTCAGGCTGGTGGTTGTCTACTGGTATGGGGCACACTTCAGGTCGCTTGGTACCAACTGAGCATTGTTTTAACACCACAGCCATCCTGAGTTGATGGCTATGTTCTTTATGACCACAGTGTTCCATCTTCTGACGACTATTCTAATCAAATAATTTCTAATTGGTTTCTTGAACATGACAGTGAGTTCACCATACTCCAACAGCCTCCGCAGTCCTCACATGCCAATCCAATTGAGCAGCTTTGAGATGCAGTGGAACGGGAGATTCTCATCATGGATGTGTAGCTGACGAATCTGCAGTAACTGTGTGATGTTATTAGGGGAAAATAAAAGAATGTTTCCAACATCTTGTTGAATCTATGCCATGAAGAATTAACATAGTTCTGAAAGCAAAAGACCCAGTACTGTAAAAGTGTACCTAATGAAAAGTGAGTGTATATACTGTTTCTGTTGTTTCCTTGGGACTTTTGTTTTGCCTTTGCCTGCATTTTTTGCTTCTGGTTGTTTTGAGCTTCTTCTGTGTTTTGATTTTTTTTTCTCTGGCAAACTCTTACTTGTGTAATGTGTCCTGGACTGATATCCTGTGCCTGACCCCTGCCTCAGTCAGCCAACCTAGCCCTATGGATTTAATCCATCTGTGTCCTAGCTCTCCTCCCTGTCATTCTGTAACGGTACACAGTTGAACTGGATCCATATGCAGTGCAAGATAGTGCCGTTTAGGTGTTTTGTTTGCATAATCAAGTTGGTCATAGCTTTTTAAATGAGAGGAGAAAATATGATGCATAAAGGAATGTGGGAGCTGAAAAATGTGATTGTGTTTTCATGGCTTCTTAGATGTGTGAGTGACAGATGCAATGCCCACAACTGTTTTCTTCTGCCTAAAAGGCAGCCCCATCTATGACAAGCCGAGAACGCTGGAAACATACATAGACATGCCGTTGCATTGTCACAGCAAAACAGATTACAGGGCCATTTTTCTTTGTTGGCGAACCAGACACACAAATCCAATCAAGCTGCTGCTTTGGAGGTCACCCTAGACCTCAGCTCACCTCCACTGCTTGCAAATGGCACGCAGAGATTATAGAGAGCAATAAGACTCTTTTGGTTAAGTTGGGATTTTCAGCCTATATAATAAAATAAACAAACGGTGCTTCTAAAAATTTGCTATTCTGTGCCATCTGCTGGTCTGCCGTCAGACTTTCCTGCAGCGCTGTTTGCACCTCATCTGTCCTACCTACAGTCTCTTACATAAGCTGCTGTTAGCCAGCATGTATTTCTCACTCCAGTTTTCCAATTGCATTATCCCAGTGTTCTCAGGAAGAGGGAGAGACACAAAGAGGAAGGTGTGTGCTTGTGTTGAAAAGGCATTAACTATAAAAGCTGAGAATAACTCTGTCGGGGAGCTCCAGCATATGGTGCTTATGACGTTAGTGTGGTGTTGAGTGTTTGCTGGCAGTTTCACACAGGACTGGAGCATGGCTCAGGTCCAGTCTCCTACTGACCGATCGCACGCACGCACACCATGTATTTCTGTGTGTCTCTGCCCTGCCTAGCCTTGCCTTACCTTGCCTCGTAATCAACCTCTCCTTTCTCCATTGCTTTCCCCCAGCTCTCCAGAGAGAGCAGGAAAGAGATGGAGAGAAGGGCAAAGCTGAAAGGGTAGGATAATGTCATCAGTTAATGTCTCATCTTAGCTCAGACTGACAGCTGCATTCTATCAGGTTTGCTGCTACTTCTGCAGAGAGGATTGGGAGTGCATTGGTTATTATTGTAGCATGAAGTTATGCTTCAGTAAATGAAGCCAGTACACACGCATTGTTATGAGATATAATTTGCAAGGCCTTTGCACACAGAGAAATAGGGATTTAGTTCTGTACCCAGTAGTATGTGTATATATATATATGTATATATATGTTTTTTTTTAATTGCCCTGTAAGGTATTCTTTCAACTAAACACTGCAAACCTTTGTTTAAAGATACAAAAATATCAAGGGTACAAAACTTTTCCTTGAATAAACTTCAGTTATGATAGAAAGGTTGAGTTTGCACATTAGTGTGGTTTGGATTGTCACTTTGCAAAAGGTTCCAAGGTCAAATTTCTAATGCAGTCGTTCTATAAAGGTTCCCATATTCTCCCCGTGCCTGTTCTTTTTCCGAATACTACTCCACAATTCCTCTACAGTTCCAAATGTGTAGATTAGATTAAATGGTGATTATAAACTGCCTGCAGGTGGGATGACTGTTTACAGTGGGAGCTTTTCTGAACCAGAAAACAGTGGAACACTTTTGCCTTTAAGGCCACGTTTATACATAGCCGGGTATTTAGAAAAACAAATATTTTCTCCCCTCCGTTTTCAATAATAACATTGTGCACACAACATCGTTTTCAAAAAAGTTGTCATTTACATCAAACTGCATAAATATGCAGTCGAGCCCTGCAAGCCAATCAAAATCCTCAGAATTGACACCAACAAATAATATTAATATAATAATAATGATTATTATTATTATTATCATCATTATCATTATTATTATTATTATTATTATTATTTTTTATTTTTTTTTTTTACAGTCATTGCGAATAACACGAGCAACTTCCTCTTCCGCCAGTAGTATTAGTAGCACCTTAACAACATCCATGATAATCCGACGATGATCCGTAGCAAAACAAACTGTAAATAGGGCGTTCACATGACGTTAAAAGTTTTCTGGCGCACAATATGACGTTTGAGAACCTCAAACCCGTTTCTCCAAGTTGACAAGGCAACACATAGCCAGCGTTATCAGAAATTTCCACTTTGGCCGGAGCTTTTAGAAAAATCAGCGTTTTCTGTGATAAAAATGAGGTTTTTGTGTAAATGAGAGGAAATATCTGCATCTTCCTTTCGTGTAAACAGGGCCTAAGAATGTGGAATAGTTTTTTGTACCACTCTGTCCTAAAACTACAGCTATTTTTCAAACTACATTGCTTGCACCCAACTCAATGAGAGCAACAATGTATACTTAACATTTTGGAACTTTTTTTTACTTTGATTTCTTCACATTGCCCTTTAAAAGAAAAGAAAATCACTAGTAAGCAGGTATGTAATGCAACTGTCATTTCCATATGCACCTACATTTTCCTAATGTGACCGTCCCCAAACATATATCATTCAATTTACAGTAAAACAGAACAATAAAGAAGCTGAAACTATAATCAATATATTAATGTTTGGCATTTCTGCTTTTGCTTTACCTAATCAATTAACAATTTATCCAAACATTATGTATAGTAACCATCCTAACTCAAAATGTCATGCTTCTGAGTGAGCCATCAACTCACTGATCCAACTCACCGGGATATACTGCAAGGTCATTGGTATTTCATTCCAACTGGATAAATGTGGCCAAATCGTATCAAAGAGAGGCAAAATAATCCCAGTTGATGGAGTTGAACTACCAGAAAGCAACATAGGAGATGTTCAGGACAACTGCAAATACCTTGGGATACCATTGGCCAATGACAGCCGCAGAGAGGCTACAAGAAAGTCAGCCACGACCAAGTAGCTACAAAGCGTAAAGCAGGTCATGAATAGTCAGTTTATTGGGAGGAAGAAAATCCAAGCCAAAATCCAAACACATATGCCCTACCAGTCTCAGATACCCAACTGGTATAATAATCAGGCTAAAGGAGAAGATGGAAGCCATTGACAACAAAACAGGAAAGCTCTTTACAATGCATGGAGGGTTTTACCCCAGGTCCAACACCTTGAGACCTAAGGATAGAGGACAGGAGCCAGTGAGTGTCAGAGTCATTATCAAGAACGAAACAACAAAGATCCAGGAGTAGCCTACATGTGGAAAATGGCCCAGAGTGATGAACTGTTAAATGAAAGCTTCTAATCAGCTGAAGAGCAGGTGGAACCATCACGGGAGGATAAAACCCTACATGTCTTGTACCACTGACAGACCAAAGAAGGGGCTGACATTGAGAAGTCAAATAATTGGTTATAGAAAGCTGGTCTGATGGACAGCACAGAGGCATATGTATGATTATAATACTTTATATCTCATCAAGCAATAATTATTCCTGGTACATTTTAGGATCTGAGGCACAATAACAGACCGGTTGCAAGTAAGAGAATGGAGGTGAAAGGAAGCACAGATGCAAAAATTACACAAAAAGAGGCACCTATTGTGCCACTAATCAGCCGACATAGCCTTCCTTCTTAATGATCCCACAGACAGTGTGCTACTTCCACAATCAAGCTTGGAAAAACAATAATGAGGCAAAAGAAGAGGAATATATCAGCATGAGGACGGCCCAAGGGAAGCTGCCAAAATCATACGAGACTTTGCTACAAACAAAGGAAAAAATGGAATAATAAACAAGGATGAATTGCCTTCTTTTTGTCAGTGCAGTACACTTGCACAGGAATGCCGTGCTGGTTTTTCCATATTACTTTATTTCACTGAAAGTATAGAAACCTCTTTCTTCTCTGGCTTTTCTTGATAAAGGTATTAACAGAATTGTACAAAAGTTCTGCTTTGTTTATTTTTTCATTTAAACAAATGTCTCATTGTGTAAGCTGTGGTCTGCTTGTTTTGCATTGACTGATGACAGATTAGTGGACTTCCTGTTACAGTGTATGGAGAGGACATGTGCTCTTCCTCTCACCACAAGCTGTTTCTGGAAATAAGACCGACATATGTGACACCCTCTGTTGATATAATCCTGGCCACTGCATCCCTCAGAGATGTGTATCTGCAGAGACAGGCTTTGGAGGGGATAGTGTTCAGTAGTGACTGTGACAGATAACTCACCGCTCATGTTCCTCTTGTTTTCTTTTGGTCTCTTTCCCCTGATGATGTCAGCATTCGTCATTTTCCTGCATCTTTCTTCTTTTTTCCTGTCACCAGCTCCAGAGCTCTGAGAGCCTCTTCTCCTTTCCTAAGCCTCAATGTAATATTCATGATTGCGTTGCCGAGCCGAGCTGAAGGCATGCGGGAGACACCCAGAAGGATCTGGAAAAGCTTGTGTTACCTTAGTAAATGCATCATGAATGAGAGTGAGCAGAGCTGTGCAGTGACTCTCTAAATATCAAACATTACTTGGTCTATTGCACTGTCTCTATTTAGAGAAGCTTTACATAAAAACCCATAATACACATAGTCTTCATCTTCTTCATAATCTTTATTCTTCAACACAGCCTGAACCAGCAAAGGGAAGAATTCTTGTAATTAATTTACATAGGTGTTGTATTCTTCATGAATAGTACTCTGAATGGATAGTACGGACTTTTTGAAGGGCATTCAAAGCTTTTCAGTGGGTGTTGTCTGACTTTTGTCAAAATGATGCCACAAACTTCAGTAATGTTTAGGTCTGGGCTTTCAAATCTGGAAAGATCCACCACAGCTAAGAGCTTCCCTTTTAATCATGGGCTTAAATGAGAACAACATACGCACCATCAGTGGCAGAATAACTCTTTATTAAAACACTTCTTACTTCCTGGTTGGGTTTAGACAAAATTTTAAAGCAGCATAAGTGAACTTTGGCAGATTTTCACACGGTGGGTGTCCCCAGCTAAGACTAACTGCCTCCATTTTACATCCTGTCTTTTCTCTGAACTCTCTCCAACCAATAGAAGTCAGTCTGAGGTTGACTCATGTCCTAACTCTTGCTCCATAACTTTCTCTATTTTCCTATTTTCCTCCAATAATGTCCTTTTGTGTTTCTTTGCTGAATCAGCCAAGGGCCAATGTGTTGATGTCCAGTGACGTGGTGCCATAAAACGAATCACAGCTGCCGCGTGACGCTTCGGGCTGGGTCACAAAGTTGTGATGTGCTGCAGGGCAATGACAGGCTCCAGAAATTACCAAAATGAATGATGGCACACAGTTATAGACCTGTGTGCCATCAAAATGAGACCGAAATACAGAGTTTCAAGGTCAGAAGTATTGCAGTATTATTTTAAACTTTACTTTAGTTAGAAAATGATCATATGAACTACAAAGCGACTTTCTGCATTTTACAGATGATCAGGGTTACATGTGGGATGAGAATACTTTTAACGAGATCTGGAGCATCAAATGATAGTTGTATTCTATCAGCCATATTCCTGATTGGGTGGTCAGTCCGGGCTGTATGGTAGGCTTTAGGTTGTTGCTGACAGTCACCAGCACGGATGCCATTTTAACCCTTCACATGCAGTGAAGTAGCTCTCCCAACCACTAGAGGCTGCACATTAATTGACGGTAATTATTGTCAGTATCTGCTTGTTCTTACATGGGCAGAGTTTGGCGGGGGAGAACACATTAAGACATTATGGACTTTTTTATTGTGTGTATGTGTGTGTATATACATATAAATACAATGAATTCAGTGTCTGTTTAAAGGGTGATATTTATAACATTTTGTAAATATAAAACTTTAAACTCCTCAAACCTTTTCTTTGATTAGCTTGTCACACACCTTGTAAAACAAACAAACTCTTGGAAAATCAATAGCCTCTGAATTCATTTCTTGTTTAACAACACCTCTGCATTTCTCAGGGCCTATACTCTCCAATTTCTGTAGCCAAAGGCAGAAGTGGACCACTTCCTCATCGGCTGTGCTTAATAACAGTCCGTAGTCATAATGTACATGCCAGCCTCAGTGACACTCACTCTGTTGATGATTCACAAACCAGACTCTGGAGGCATGTTTGACGGACAGTGATGCTACAACATATAGCACTTGGGTGGGATGAGTGACACAGGTCCATGTGAGTTCCCGTCATGACCTGTCAAGGCCAAGTTGAGTCTTTCTTGCATGAAAATGGCTTGTTGTGTGATTCAGTGGGGCTGCCTGGAGACATCAAAAGCCAAGAAGACTGTTCTCATAAAACCAAGCTCATAGTGCAACTCTTATGTTACTCCAACAGTGTAAGATTTTGACACTGATTTCTCTTGTTTATTGTTTGCTGAAAAGCCTGTTAAGAGATGCATTTCTAGTCTTGTGCTACAGTAAATGTCATTAAATTGGCTGGAGCCAATTTAGTGTTTGTTGCAGCTCTCCAACTCCTCAAGCTTAGTATCTCAGCTCTCTGAAGCAATTGGTGATTATGAATTAGCCATGACACTTAGATTCCAGGGCAAGACAGAATAGCACTCTACATTAGGTGTTATTCGGTGCTAGGTGAGATCTGCTTTATGTCTGTAGCATGCATAGTATGGCCCTGTAATTTTTGTGTTACTCATTTTCTCCCACTGAAACGTCTCTTAATTATTCATGTATTTCAGGAGCATTAAAGACTGCAGTATAACTAACAAACTGCAGTGTTTGTGCGCTGTGAGGCAAACACAAGGGCAGTTTGTGAGAAAGAGAGCATGATGTTCTCACTTTAATTGTAAGACCGCAGAGGAACCTGAGATGGGCTGCAAATAGGCATGACACATGAATTATTATTTAAATGTGCGTGCAGCATCCAGATTACATGGGTGGCAAACTAGAATAATGTTAAACAGCCCAAACCGTAACATGCAAACAAACAACATTGGAGGAAACACTGAGAGCAACTCAGTGTTTGGGGGATAAAGAAGCAGGGGGTCTGTTTTATTATTCATGTGCAATGCGCTCCACATAAATGTGCAGTCAGCTTCTTTTCCGAGTCTTCTGCTGTTCTGCTGCAGCACCACCTCAGAGAAGAACTTCATCCAAATTAAAGATGGGAAGAAATTTTACCCTTCGGGCAAAAACCAAAAGAGAAGCATGAAGACTCTCGATTTTCTCGCACTGCAGTATCGCCTCAAAGAGGAACTTCTTTTAAACTAAGGATGAGAAAGAGCTATGTTGAAAATTAGAGTCTTTGTGCAAATACTGAGAATGAGGCGCTGCATGTTAAAGGATAACATTATCATTACTTAAAATCAGAAAGGGAGAGAAGTCAAGAAGAATCCACAAAGTAGAGTTATAAAACTAATTAACTGAATGAAAGAAAATCCTGGGATGTGTTTGGACGTTCCCAGAGACATTAGTGCACTATATATTTTCCCTGCACTTGTATTTGGGTGTGACTGATGCTCTTGTTTTTTTTTCTCACTGGCACACATTTCTTCTGCCTACCAAAGGGTGGGGATGAAAATAAGTGCAATGAATGCAATAACACATAAACACAGCAGAATCTACATAGAATAGCATTAAAGATTTTTTCAAAGCATTTGTAGATGATTATTTCTCCCATTCAGCTTTCAGATTTCCACTGGGTATAAATACTCTTGCCTTCATTAGTAACACTGCCATTTAATCCTCACATTTGTATATTCTTGCTCAGCTTAAATCGTTTTTCTTCCTCTTTTCTTCTTCACTCGCTTTACTTCCCTGATGATACCACATATCATTTGTTCATTTTACCCCGTCTCTGCCTCCCACTTTAGGCGTTTGTCTGGTGCTGGGTTGCATGATCTACCCTGATGGCTGGGATAGCGACCAGGTCCGGCAGATGTGCGGACAGCAGACAGACAAATACAGCCTGGGGGCCTGCTCGATGCGCTGGGCTTACATCTTGGCAATCATGGGCATCTTGGACGCCCTCATCCTCTCTTTCCTGGCCTTCGTCCTGGGGAACCGACAGGATGCACTCATGTCAGAAGAGCTGCTGGCTGAAAGCAAGGGTGAGGATGTGCCGGCTAATATGATAAAATGTGATATCTTATTGATCTTTTATGGGAATCTTAGAGGCAGCTATAGAGCAAAACAACACACAAAAAACCCTTTAAGCAGAGCTGTTGCCTCTCAGCCAAACTAGTTTGTTAGTTAGTTTTATGGCTCTTAACTGTAATATGTAACATTTCTGTCAAAAAGTACATAGTGACATCCAGTAGTTTTAGTTGTAAGCAATAGTTTCTTAGCTGAGTAAAAGATGAGCTGGATAGATAAAGCTGGAAACATTATTATCAACACTGCAAGCAATTTTGCCGTCTGAAAACCCTGAGTTGTTAGGAAACAGCTCAAATGGTTGCTGGAAAATAACTATGCTTAACAGTAACAGACAGATTTAGCAGCCGTTATCCCGTTATGTTGGCACACCTCCACAAATATCATAACAGACTAATCAGAATACCTTTCCCTGCACTGTTGCCAAATTTTATCCAAAGATATTTCAATATCATGTATATAAATAAATGTCTAAAGTCTGATATACAGTATTTTGAAAATAAATCCTGTGGTTGAGCAAAGATGGGACTTTTTTGTCTATGAGTACGTAAACAGCAAGTTTAGAGAAAAGAGGATGCAGAATGTCACTAAGGAAAACAATTTTTTCCCCTGTTAAGCACAGCAGTGAATTGGTCATGCCTCAGGTTTGTAATGGTATGGAACAGCACTTCACTGGTTGAAGGAGAGTTGAATAAGGCTGAACAAAAGCAAATTAGGTAAGCAAACATCATACTATAACAAATAAAAGTGGAAATAGATGATAATAATAAACTTTTCAACAAATGAAATAACCCAATAATGGCTTCCTTGAGAGGATTTTGATGTCATACACACCTCAGAATCCATCAGGAGCCCCACACTAAACTGTTTGATCATTGACTGTCCTCCCAAACAAACATCATGGAAAATCTATGGATACACCCTGAGAGATCAGTCCAAGTAAAGGGACCAAGAATCCAACATGGAAAAAATTTTGCAGAAAAATTTATTAGAAATTAAATGAAAAACATATCTGATTACAAAAAATATCAGCAAGTTGTGATACTTATCAGAGAAGTTGTTTACAAGTACTGATCATACAAGGTGATCTTATTTTTGCTTTAATTATTCAAAAATGCCAAACTGGGTTACAAATCTCAGTTATTATTGTAGTTTGTTTCCCCTCCTGGCTGAAGGGACCAGATTAAATGCTCTGAAAACGTACCCATAATCCAATTTGTGTTATAGGCAGATGGCTACATCACATACTCTTAATAAATATGAATATTTCCAAGCTTGCTTCAAGAATAGTTTCTTGATTCATTACAACCTAATGTGACTTTCATAAAACCAAAAATGAAAAGTGTACAGTCATCAAGGAGGTGATTAATGTCTGGAAATAGATTCAATGAGCTAAACCCTTAAAACATTTGATGCACTCGTGTTATTATGAATAATAAAGCTTTTTATACAGCCTTGTTAAAAATATAAGCTAAATTTAGAGAGTATCAAATGTACCATTTGGCCAAAAATGAAAGAACAACATTAGCTTTATTTAGATAATTAGCTGGACAGAAAATTGACATTAATCGTAAATGAGCACCCATTGTTTGAGCATTTTATTTACACTGCTACATAAGAAAACAGTCTATTGTTTCACCCAAATGCTCTTCAGGGATGCAGACAGAGAGTTGGAATTTTATTCTGTCAAAGAATTTACATTCATTCAAGGCTCAGTGAAAATTCAGTCAGATGCATTCAAAAATGAGTCTTGTACATCAGTCACATCCTACTGTATTATTTAAAAATTAGAAATGGAAATAATCCACACAATGAAACCTCACTCTCTTATCAAGAAGCAATAAATTCAGTAAATATGCTGATTTATGGGAATGGCCTGATTTGCATGTATGTATGTAAGTCAGCATCACTATATGATGCAGTGTAAAAAGGGCTGGTTCCAGGTATATCTCCCAGAGGGAAATTGGATGAGTGTGCTCATCGAGTGATGGAACCACAAGCAACTAATAAACTGCTAAAGAAATGGGAAGAGAAAGAATGAGTAGAATAAGTGAAAGCACAGACATGCTGAGGGGCATAGACAAACAGTTTCTGTTTTCTCGTCTAAAATCCTGCTGAATATTAAGGCTGGAAAACTTGAAGAAGAAAATCTACACCTTCACCGATATATAAATAGCCCAATTGCATTATCTGGAGAATATTTCATTTACAAGCAGCTCATTAACCTTTAAAATAACTTGCTCATCCCTGTGGTGCCATCTGCTGGTATTTCATGTGCAATGAACACAAGGAGTCATTATTTTGTTTCAATAAGTTTAATCATTTTCTCTGCATTTATGTTTTTTGCAGAGGGAGGGAATGCCTAACCAAATCTTTAGGTAAGCCAAAAAACAAACATCTTTATATTTATTTCACAACTTATGCCGAAGCCATATCTCTGTTGTAACCCACACGCTTGATGTGATTGTGCATAAATATCTTAGATGTATCATTTGTAAGGTTTAGGCAATAAAATGTACCAGGAAGATTTAGAAATTTAAATGACTGAGGGAGGTTTAAGAAAGCACCATGCCTTGGCTTATAGAAGACTTTCTTATCAGCACCTATTTTTTCCATTTACTTGACTCACCAAAATAAAAAAGCACAGTGCAGACATGCGCACAAAAAACAAACAAACAAAAAAACACCTGAAATAAATAACTTCGACAGTCGATTTTAGTGACAATTTCTGACCTTTTACAAGAAACTTTGCTGTATGCTGGCATGGGCAGCTTTTGCACTTTACCCTGACCCTTATCAGTTAGGTTTGCCTTGTGGACTTCTTATCTTTGTTTGACCAAAGCTGTGTTGACCGAAGCTTGGTATGTGTATTGTATATTGCTGTATCATGCATTTTGGCTTTCCTCATGTAATTCTCACAGTGTAAAATCAGAAACAGCTTTATTCGCCATGTTCAGTATGTTCAAACATACAAGGAATTTGATTCCGGGTTTTTCCACTCTAAAGAAAAAGGTTGCACATGGGCAATGTTGTTCTTAAAGGACAAGTTCGATATTTTACACTTAAAGCCCTATTTTCAGAGTGTTTATGATGAAAAAGAACAATAGTGATTA
>JAPMNP010519154.1:0-10006 GCA_029874935.1 Atherina boyeri | reverse complement strand
TCAACCTGGACTGTGTTTTGACGTCCGCAGGTGAGTCGGGCATGGTGGAGCGCTTCCCAGTGCGATCTGAAAAAGACAAAGACAAAAAATGGATTATAACACAATGGCTTAACGCAACAGTAGAAGAAGAAGTGCGCAGCGTTTAATTCAATATGAGAGAGTGTGAGGAGCATCAGACAGACTAGATCTGGAAATAAAGCGCTCACTGCATCATGTACATTTGATACATGCCTGTTGTGCCTCAGTGACACTGATGCGTGTGCTCCGACTGTGATAAATGAGAGGGAGAACGGAGGGATTCACAGGGACACAAATAGACACTTGAGAGAGGAGGGTAAATCCGCTGCAAGTGCGGGTCTCATTCCACTACCATCTGTGCCACCCAGAAGGGCCACACAGTCTCCCCAGTTAATGACCACAGCACTCATTACAACTCAAACTAGTAAACACAGTCCCTCTCTCACATTAATGCTTACTGTATATCTCTGGATACTATATTCACATCTGCTCCGCAGGAAGACATTTCCAAGATAACATTTTTATCAAAATATTTCCTCTGATGCTACGCCTATTTTCACCTAATTCAGTTGCTTTGTGCTCAGAAGATAACAAAGCATAGCGAATATATGGGAAAAACAACAAGGCATTATCAGAGTCCTGCAGTGGCACAAGGGCAGAGCCCTCACTGTGCAAGAGGAGCTACACAACATCTCTTGGCAAAAGCAGTAACAAGCCTATCACTGAGTCAACAGACTGTTATCACATAATGTGGCACATTGTGAAAAGGAGATTATATATATAAATATATAAATAAAAAATTGAGCACAGAGGAAGAAGGGTGGAGGGGGAAAGACAAAGGAGAGATAGGAGGGAAAGGAGGAGCTGCAAGGGAAATACAAGTTCAATCTGTGACAATGGGAACTTTGGTGGAATCATGCAGAGGATGCATGTGCAAACACACATACACAGTAAAAACATAACCACTCTGTAACCACGGCTCTAAGGATACACGTTCCACAAACAAGATGGTCCCCTGTTGCAGAATTTACCCAGAACCTTCAAGTGTGCTTGTGAGTGTGAAAATTTCATGTCTTCTCCAAATGCAAGCTGTCTTTTATACTTGACATTATTCTATTGCCTTCTTTCATATTCCAAGCACAGAGGAACTGTATTCTAACGCTTGATTGTTAAGATCCAGAGTGGCATGCTGTTAAGTTTTGGTAAAAAATGAAAGAGACAGGATAGTCTAAGCCTGTTAGCTAGGCCTGATCACCCTGCCTTGCTGGAGCGGCGTAGGTGCACCATGACTAAGAATTTTAGTCACAGTAACTTGGCTTTAGCAGGAAGGAGAGTAAAGGATGGAGATGTCATTGACATTCTAAATAATGCTCCATAACTCTGCCTCCGACTGAACATTTGCTACAGTTTTCATTGATTCTAAAGTAGATGCTGACCCTTTCAGATCATGACAGAGGACGAATGATGTAGCTCTGTGAAATAATCAAGATAATAAAACAACTTATATGCAATGTAAATCCTAACCAACTACACTCCAACATGTCATGGCCAGCAGCATGTTCAGGAACACTAATGATTAGCTTCTCTGTGGCTACTGTACTGTGACTGAGGAGTAATCTCTTTAAATTGTTTCTAAATATGCAGGAGCGTACAAAGACCTATGAGCGACTCCTGGAGGCTCTAAATATCCCATCACACATAAATAACAGGAACAAAATGACTGATAAGGGAAGCCTGAGTGCATCTTGTTTTATTGTTTTGTTTTGCAATGAAGAAGAGTGACAAACTGCAAATATAGTGACTCTCCAGGATTCCCCAATTCCCCAAGATGTCAATCCATATAGCCAGAGAGGAGAGGGGGAAAGAGTATTTCTTTCCCAGACAAAGTATTGCATTGTAACCACGGAGGAGTCCCTTTTTTTTTACTCTTGCTGTGATTTGGGAGACTCGTACCACAACAGAAAAGCCTAGTTTAAGATCATCTAGGGCCACTGGGACATCATTTGTTCATGTGGTATCCAGTTACCCAGTTAAAAATAATTCATGGATATTAAGTTTATTATTGACCCACACTCAGTTTTAGCTTGGCAAAGGAGAATTGTAATGAAGTGTGGGGAAAGAATAGATGAATTGCAGGGAGCAAAATGAGTGGATACAGTTTAGAGATTAGTGGAAAGATGTGATTTGGAAAACAGAAAACGGAGGAGGTGAAAGAGGAGTCAAAATAAAAAGCAGGCAAAGAGAACAGAGGCACTATCCAAGTCTTTTCTTTCTTCCTCTATCTTTTCCCACATGCACCCAAACACACAACCTTTCTTTTCCCCCTGCCAACCTGGCCTGGCTGAGAAAGGTTTCCCACTTTGGGTTCACCAGCGTAAAAAAAAGTCCAAACTATTTATTTTACAAACTTAGGGCATAGCAGAATAGCTTGTGGAAATATATAGTGTTACCTCTGGCTGCCAGCTATCATATCCTGTATGCCTTCCTACAATATGATCTGTGAAAATACAAGGTCGTTAAAAAAGATGGCCGAGTGACAGGACCCAGGGTAATTCATCATTTTCCAGTCAAACATGAAGACCTTAAAATGTATATACAGTTCTCAACAAGCCTAAATTAAATGGAGTAAAGTCACCATTTCACACATGGTTGTGCTTATTCTGTTTCAATGGATTTTTCAGATCATGCTTTCCATGGATTTGTATATTGCCTTTTATAATTTTGTGGCTATTTCTGTCCCAATTCACATGCTCTGTAATAGATAGAACATACAAATAGCATCTGAATTATAGTGTAATTACTCAAATGGCAGAATATCCACTTTAAGCTCCAGTTAAGGAGCCCTGTGGTTGTAGAAGAAGATGAGTTTGGTTACAGGCTTGTAATTGAGGAATAACACCTGGGTCAGCATTTTGATTGGATGGAGACAAACAAACCCAGAAATCATCTAAAACTCATCTGCAGTCCCTCAGGTGAAGAATATAAAAGATAAAAAATGAATCATTCTGAAAGCCGTGCAGACATCTAAACAACAATGGCTCCTGCACACAAACCCACATGCATACTGTTGTGTGACTTATAAACAGCATCGTCTCTGCCTCTGATTTGATTGAGGGGGCCGTGCAGAACATAAGTGCAATAAAATCAATGGCTTCATACTAACCAACACTGGCTGCATCCATCCATTTGCTCTGCAACAGTTTGAATCAATGGCAATTCTCCCTCTATAAAGCAATTCACTTGGTTTCGGGAAAAATAAAACTGCGTCTTACAACTCAAGCAGATGATTGAAAACAACTCAGAGTGTATGCCTGTTTGCTACACATTTTCAAGAGCAAACATGGCATGTATGTCTTAAGATAAAACTAGGAAAAAACAAAAACGCTTCTATATAAATAAAGCAAGGCAAACAATCAGACAAGCTCTCATTTTATTATAGCAACGGAGCAGGGCTTAGAAGTATCAAGCAGTTGCTTCCACATGCATAATTCAGTTCAAAAAGCATCCTTAAACAACCTTGAAATGTAGGGCATCTTCTTCAGCCTAATACAGCTGTTAAAAGTTAATGGCTGAATGCACATCTTTTGTCGATTTATTAGCCCTGTTATGGTCCCGTCTGCGTAAAATCATAGGGAAATTAGCAGATCTGCGGCCAGTCAATGGTACTCCAGGACTGGACGTGTATCGACGAGCGGAGCCTTAATGGAAAGAGGTTGTTGAGTGCTTTGACTTTACGTAACTCACATTACGACTTCTCAGAAGTGCTGTTGTCCAGCACTTAATGGATTGACGAGGATGAGAACAGTTGTTGAAGAGGAAGCAATTAGATATGAGGGAATAGAAGAGCCTCTTCAGTGTGTGTTGATTCAATCCGTGCAGGCAGAGGTGCCAAAACTATTGATCATGCCTGTAGATGGCGATGATTAATGACTCACAGCAGCCACTTCATGTATGTTTTTGTCTATAGCTTCATAGAGGAGCTCTTCGTGCAAACATTTGTAGAAGAATTGGCCTGAATAGATTTAAACCCATGGGAATACCTGTGCTGTGGTGGTGCCTCATTGAATTATGCTACCCAGCCATCTTATTGAATATGTCAGAGGTAATTACATAGACATCAAATTGAAGCTTTGTCTACATAATGTCAGGAACATTTTGCCTGCAACCCTTTATGGCCAGGCAGTGCCGACTCAGATTGACACATACTGACTGATAGACAGATATTGAATTTGTCATTTGACCCATCGGAAGACTCCCCAGCCACCATACCAGCATTAGCAGGAATATGAATAATGCTAACCTGCCTCCAATCTCTCACAAACACTCTCACAAAAGCTCTCTGTTACGATAACGAAGCCAAAGTTGACTGGCTCCGGTTTGTAACTTCTTTAATCAATCCCAGAAACGGAACAGGACCCCGGACAACCACCTGCCACTCACAAGTATGTCTTCACACTTACATCACCCGTTTGCATCGTCCATGATTACGTGATCCTCACTGTTTACAAAAATCTCTCCCTCTTTCTTTTTTTCCTCCTTTCTTCCCTGTTCTCTCCCTGTTGCTCATACTCTCTTTCAGCCGAGCTCAAAGAAAGGAGATTTTTATCCCCCCGCTGACTTGAGATACATGCCTTTTTCTAAGGTTACATGCAAGTTACATCACTCGCCTAAAACAAGGTTGTTGCAATGAACGATATCTAGGAGGAGCATGCTCCCTGAGAAACAGTTCAATGTGTAACAGAGAGGACTTTTCTAACCCACTGCTCAAAGCGAAAATACAATGTTATATCAAACCCTTATACATTTCATCATCACACACAAAGCCGAGAGGTCATTTTGTATTCAAATCACCTTGTGAAATGAAGACAACATTGCCTAACCATGATGTTTTAGATTACCCGTTGAGGCTACAATGACTTCAAAGTCAATCATGAGGAGATAAGAGTCAAACTAACTCTATTACACTCTTCATAAGCTAGAATTGCCTTAGCGTGCGTGTCTGTTTTTTCATTTGTCTGCGTGTGCAGGGATCGTACTGTTGGAGAACTGGAAAGTTATGTGATGATAGTGGCAGTAATACGCCACTCAGGAGTACTTCACACAGGCAAATCCCATTCTTAAAAAAAAAAACAACAATGAATTTCAATCATGCTAGGAGAATCTTTGAGAGCTGGCGGCTGTAACATAAACAATTTAAGGGGTGCTGGCGACTGTTTGAGCGCAAGGTTGTATTAGTCAGACATAAGATATCGTCATTATGGAGTTAAATGGAAAAGTGTCTATAGATCAGCGCACTTCTACTGCAAAGGCACATGGAACTATGTAATCTCGATATGCATAATATCTGATATGTAGGTGGTGAAGTGAAAACCACGAGGCACTGAAGCTGCAGGGGATCTGCAAATTGAGCACTAATGTCCACAACATGCCAATGTCTGTGCAGAATGGAGCCACTGGGTGTGCGATATCAACTCACACATTACACGATAATCTGTGAAGAGTGGGAGCAGGTAATGGCAGACGCAAAGTGATATTGAGATGGCTCGATAGTGGCTTGTGGTGGTTGCCCTGTGAGTCGAGTGCAGACGTGACTAGGAGGACTGGGGAACAGACACAAGAGACAGATAAC
The DNA here is from genome assembly GCA_029874935.1 of Atherina boyeri. NCBI lineage: Eukaryota > Metazoa > Chordata > Actinopteri > Atheriniformes > Atherinidae > Atherina > Atherina boyeri. Next base: position 4,359 of record JAPMNP010519154.1, on the reverse strand, counting down.
AGTGGAGAGAGTGAAAGGCCAGGTGTGGTAAAGAGCATCGCTGAGGGACAGGTGGGGTGTTTGAGATTCAGACCGAGTACACAGAGAGTGAAGAGAAATCTATCTGTATGCAAGAGTAGTAACACACACACACATACACACACACACACACACACACACACACACAGAGCCAGATGGAGCGGTATGCAGAGCATGTCTCATCAAACTCCACCCGCTTGTCAAGAAGATGTATGGATGTAACGCCCTACCGCAAGCCCACAAAAACACAAACACGTACACAGACACACAGCTGCAGGAATTTACATTGCACCCGAAAAGACACAACTCTCTTTCTCCCCCATACACACACACATGTGCACACATCTAATTGCCATCCTCTTATTTATTCCCCTCCCCAGCAGATGCAGGGTGCAGAGAGGAGAAGCATCAGTGCTCTTCCTTTTCTTTTTCTCTGCATCCTTTGCTTGCTTCTCCTCTCAGTTTCCCCTTCCTTCTCCTCTTTTGTTCACATATTCACACCTTCTATCTGTGAAGAAGTGGCAATCAAACAATATTCCCTAAAGTTCAGTCATGGCCGTTGCTTGAGCTTGTCTCTCCAGCAACATTGCAGTGAATGATAACTTCATTACTTCATGAAAGAAGTTTATGCGGTCAGTTTGGTTGATGACATTCATTGAGAAAAAAACAAACCAAAACAAAAAGCCCCTTACTCAATTTTATGATGTTTTTTTTTTACTACACAGCTATAGTTTATATGTTCAAACCTCTCTAGATGTTTGACATTTAATGCAAATGATGTTTTCATGAATTATTTGAAGAAATGCTGGGTTATGATAACTGGGTGACGATACATAAGAAAGCAAAATAACATGTGAAACATCACCATGCATTGTGATTGGTGGGTTATTTTATTCAACTTCCCCCCGGGGCCAGGTGCTGATTCAATTTGACATTATCTTACACTATATGATTATGAATCACAACTTAGGCTAGAGTTGCTAACTGAGACCAACTGTTACATCAGGATTGAAGTTTGCTTTTTTTGCTTTTCATGGAAAGATTCTGGTAGTTCAGGGATTCTGAATGCCATATTATGAATTTTGACAGTATCTCGACATAACAACATACTGTAGATACAGAGGTTGCATCGATAAACTTAGTGCAATAGTGAAAGAATTGTGGCACAATGCATCCAGATCTGTTCCAGATCAAAGCTGACACCATATCTGCATTTTTCTCTCAGCGTAACATAAGGAGATTTCTCAGTTGCACACAAAGGTCTAAACACCATCTGTTCACTTGCACAAACATAACCGCACACATATACAGAAATCCACAAACCAAATACATCCTGCAAAACACTGCAAACGTGTTCACACATACACATGCTGGACAATAAAACATATGTGGTGTATAACATCAGAAGCCCTTACTGTTAAAAAAAGAAAAACTGTTAAAAACAGATTTATAGTAATGTCTGTTTTATCCATCTGTTGAAATAAAGTCTCTCTTGCAGAAAGAGAGGAAGCAAGTGTTTAAGCAACAATAAAAATGATTCACAGTACCCATTATGCATCCTCTCAAATCGAACACACTCCTACCACATCTTGTTGCCAGTCAAAATTGGACTATGGGGTCTTGTAAAAGAAAAGACGGGCAATGGGAATGGGTGACAAATAAGTGCAGATACAGAAGGATGGTGGAGGAAAGGAAAAAAAGGGTGAGGGAGAGGTAAAGGAAACAGGAGGTGAAGTGTGGCAAAGAGTGGGGCAGAGAGATTTACCATTGCCACAGGAATAGTGGAACCTTTTTCTAAAGCTAAGCAGGGCTCAATATTTATAGAAGCTAATGATATAATAATAATACTGATACAAATGGAGCTATTTGGAAGCATAGAAAGATATAGAAGATATTTAAGTCATGGTGAACCTCGAGTGGCTTTCTGTGTACAATTTAGTATAATTCTGAGGAAAAGTGAGCCCATATGGGTCAGGGTGTTTTCCAAGTCACAACTTTACGCCAACAGAGGGCTCCCACAAAACTCTCAACACACATCCTGATGCAGATGACACATGGCTGTACTTTCTTTGGCTTCACACACACAGCTGTTGTGTTAGCTTACTTGGTTGGCTTTTTTAGTGTAGTAAATCATACATTTGCCTGGCTATTCACCAGTACAGTGGCAGTATCTACAGCAACCCAAAGAATAAAAAACTCATTCTTAGAGGAAAGCCTTTTCATATCTATAAACGCAACACTTTCCCATTGTCAGTGCTAATAATAATGCAGTAATTTATATGCACACACTCCACAGTTTGGGCCTTTTCTTTGAGCAGAAGTACAATTCAAAATCGCTGGAACGTACAGGTGCACTCAGTCTTTTAAATACATTCACACTTACTGATACACACCAAGTGTCAGCTTGAAACTTTTTCAGTTCAGCTGCCACAAGCTTTATGGAACCTTTTTTAAATTTGTGTCCGTGCTAAAAGCATCATATTCTTGTCCACGGGAACAAAATCAATTTTCAACAGACTGTAAAGACAGTTATGTTTTACATAAAAGCTTTCTTCTTTTATTTGGAGATGGAGGTACAGAGCGACAGGAAGGATTGATGGAGGGGTGGACAGACGTAGGCTAACCGAGAGAGCAGTTATTGTGTGTGAAGTAGAGAAAAACAGACAGAGAAGAGAGGGTGAAGGTTTGAAACAGATGTGGAAAACAGTTCTTGAGGAACTGCGAAATGGGAAGCGAGGACGCCGAAGAAGGGGTTTGAAATCAAGAGATAGGATTAAGTGCTGATGAGAGACAGATGGGGAAATCAAATGTGAGAGGCAGAGGACGAGCTGAGAAAAATAAAAGAGAGCAGAGGGTAACAGTAAGAGAGGGAAGGTTATGGGGCGGCAGTAAAGGAGGGAACAAGCTCATCTGTCTGGTGTTTTGAAAATATCACATGACGGCTGCCATGTGTTGGAAATTACTGCCGGTTAACTATCTTTCCCAAAACCGCTCTGAAAAAATATGTCTGCAATTTATGAAATGTGTTCCAGGGCCCTGTTAAGTAAAACCAGATTTGTAAAACAGAGGAAAAAAACCCTTTACCCTTCACCCCCCTTCTCTAAAAAAACGCTTCTCCCTTTTCGTTTTACACTCCCTCTTCTTCTCCCCCACCGCGTTCTCCTTTGCCCTGCAGGTGAAGATGTTCAAAAACAGGGTCTTATTCACATCTGGTGAGCAGAGCATCAGAGTGGTGGTTGGTGAGACCTTGGATCAGCGCATTTCCAAGCTTACAGACTCTTTGTGTGTATGTGTGTGTGTATGTGTGTGTGTGTGTATATATACAACATGGTGACAGTGGTTTGCTAATGGCTCTGAGTGGCTGAGAGTAGAGTATGACCGGAGGTGAAGGTAGTGGAGAGATGGCTTTTACTACACACTGTCACTTACATTCAGTACCACTGCGACCCATCCCAGGTCAGCGATGCATCTTTGTCTGCTTTCATCTAACCATTACACACTTCTTTTTCTTTGGCTTTTTTTCCTCTCATCCTGTCTCACCTCCCAGACAGTCCATGGTTGTCTGAGTCTACTCACTAACAAGAAGAAAGCTGAGAAACGGAAAAGCAAGAAAACATTCCAAGACAAACTTTTGATACACACTTCTATCAGAAACATCACTGACAGATACCAAAGAGTTGCGCCAACAAATGACCGACAAAAATCCCCTGCAAATCTAGAGATGATAATAACATTCAAAAGCTGTATATCAGTTTTTTTATAGGAACATTAGAAATTCATCCATCCATTTTCTGTACGCGTCTAATTCAGTTTAGGGCTGTGAGAAGACTGGAGACTATATCAAATGGGTGTCCTGTCCATCACAGAAACAACCACAGTTTTTGGAGTGTGAAAGGAAGTCAGTACCTTATGAGAACCCACACATACACAGGGAACTGTATGCAACCCCTACATGGTAGGCATGAAAATAAAAATGAAGTGCTTTCTGTCTGCACACTTAATCTGCATTGCCTGTATGTTTTAATTGAAGAGCACTTCAGTCTGCCGGCAAAACAGGAGTCTCAGCCCACGTGTTTGATGCACACCAAAGTTCAGAAGACAGTGTTCACATTTGTTCAAACGATCTCATTAATAACACAATTTTACAGTTGACTTTGTTTTAATCACATTAAAGCTATCAAGTTTGAACACATGCTTATAGCTAATTTCTCTCCGACAGAGGGGCAACTTATGAACTCAACATCATCATTTTGTTGTCTGAAATCAACAAAAGGTAACATGATATCCAAATTTTGATGAGAAATAATATTTTTTTTCTGATCCAGGAGAGCATTTGTAAGC
>JAPMNP010517554.1:0-12704 GCA_029874935.1 Atherina boyeri | reverse complement strand
TATTTGAAATTAACATAATTCTTAATGTCTTGTAACATATCAGCACCATTTAATAATAAAGATGAGACATAATTCTAACAAATGGCACCTTTAAGTCGGATGAAGCTTACTTACTCGTGAGCGGAAAAACTCACTGTAGATTTTGGCCTCACCGTCTCTCTCCATAATATCATAGCTTTCTGGATCGAGGCCATAGTGGGAAGAGGTCGGACTCACATCTACAAGCCTCTCCAGAGGGGGGTCTATCCAGTAGCCCCCCAATTTTGATGGAAGGATGAGAGGCAGGTCTGAACTTACAGTCAAAAGCTGAGACTAAAACACACACAAGGCAGCATCTGATAAGGCGGATGATGAATGTTTGGGGAAACACATGATGGTAGTTGTGAAAAGGTCAGTATCAACATACATAGTCATATGTAGGACCTGTATAAGGAGTCAGATTGTGTTTTATCATATTTTTATCCTGAAGACTAACCTTCAGAGGCAGTGGGAATTCACACCGCTGCTCATCGATCCTGCTGCCCTGATGGACAAGAGCATTGGTGATAACAAAGCTTTGCTGTTCAGACATCAACAGATACACAAACTGCACAAAATCAATCTCACTGAAACTCACCTGCAGCTTCTCAATGATTTCAAACAGCTCTGTGTCCTGACGCAGGAAAAAAACAGGCAGCAGGCGTCAGACAGGCATGCGATCGAAGAGAAGGGGAAGAAGAAACACAGGGAGGAAAAGGAACAAGACAAATGCTTAAAAAAAAACATGACTTCTCATAAATGCAGGATACGACAAGCTTTAGATTGTATTTATTTTTAATTGAAGGGAGAGGGCGCAATCTGGATACTAGGCATTACTCTTTGGTTGCTGCTGGAAGAAAGGAAAGGCTTGCTGTCACTGGTAGGAGAATCCAGAATATCCAGTATTTTGTCTTCTGCAGATTCAGGTCTGCAGCAACAGGTTTACACAAAAAGATGGAACAATTTGTCACCTCTTCTTTTAGTTCTTTTCACAATGCTGATTCAAAACAGCTGCAATAAAAAGGGAAAAAAGAGGCTCACCTTCTGTCATCCCCACATGTGAATTTATCCACACTGTAAACAAGGAAGTGAGAATTACTCAGAGAACTATTCTTCTTAAACGGGCAGGATGACTTTAATCTAAAAGTACTTTTGTATGTATTCAGAAGTTGCAGCTACTCAATTGAGTTTTGTTCAGAACGTCAAGTTCAAAATTGAGATTAACAGTGGCTTTACTCACCCGCCATATGCCCCAAAAGTGAAACTTCTCTTTCTAGAGAAGGATATGTCATTTCTCTTTTCTCTCTCCATGGCTTTGGTGTCACAGCGAATGCTTCTACATGCCAGTTTGGTATCGGAGTCAATCAGGGCTGGTTAAGGTTGAATTAATTCACTCTATCATTCTGTCTCTCTTCCTCCTCCTCCTCCTCCTCTCTGCCCCCTGCCACTCACTCATTTAAGCCTCCCTTTCCTTCCCTCTGTCCTGTTGTCAACCAGACAGGCAGCATTAACTCGCTCATGGTCACAGGTGCAGCCCACGTAAACTACAAAATGGACATGGTTAGTCTGCCTCATGCTGCCATCGATCCCAAATAAACAGTAGTGTGGTGGTTATTGCAGGTAGGCTGAGCTTAAAGGTAGACTTGTAAATAAATAAAGAAATCAGTGAGACATTTTCTCCCGGACCTGTTACCCTTTGAGTCAGTGAGAATCATCAATTATTGACAGTGCACACAGTAAGGGTGAGGAGATAGACAGCAGGGGAGAGTGGAGAGAGCAGCAGAGGGGGGGAAAGGAAGTAAGAAAGCGAGAAGCTGAAGGAAAAAGAGACACAGATAGGGAAAAGATGTGTGTCTTAGACAGTGTCACAAAAGGCTAGTTACTGTATATCAATTTACTGCTTATGCCAATTCAATTAAATATGGTAAAAAAAAATGTCTCAGTTTATATGCCGCCTATATTATAGGCTGCATTAATTGAAAGTAGGATTTCACCACTTTCACTCTATACTGTTGGATCTTTTATCTATAACAATAAAGTGAACAAGTCTGTAAAAGTGTGGACTGTAATGTAGGATAATTCTTCACATTCCACTACTGCGAACTGTTAACCTTAATTTGACCTTTTAGATGATTTTGAGCTGTGATCATGACTGAAATCATGAATGTAAATTATATTTTATTTTGATTCCATGCTTGTTAAAAAAAACCAAAAAAACTGTCCGTCCTCTTTTCTTTCAGTGAATTTCTAATAGACGGATGCCTGTGTCTATCTTCAAAGCTCTGCTTATCAATTGGTCACTTGTTTACGATTCAAATTCAAAATGCCCTAATCCCAATTTTTCAAAGTATTTACTGTAAGAGGCAGCGGCTTAGATGAAGTATGATGATAGGCTATTACAAACGCCACTCAATATTTCTTAAGCTCTCATTGGACAAAATTAATAACAGTGACTTTTGTAACTCCGCCTTCCATCGTTGCAGCATTAGGTACCCCGCGGAAGTTGATTTGTGGTGTGAAGGCGAGATGTTAATTTGCGTATTTAATTTACATGAAGTGGTTTTAAAGGCGTAATCGTCGCACTGTATTTGTCCCAACGGTTTGATATTCTGCTGCAGGATCATAACAAAGGTTAGTTTTACGTTTTGGTACGGTCACATTACAGCCACTTAAATTTAAGAATAAAAGTCGAAGTTAGCTAGCTAGCTAGTTAGCATCGGTGCCTAGCCATCAACATTGGGGTTAGTGTTGACTGCCTCTTGTAATGTAAGTCGTGTTTCTTGGTTCTACCTAGTGTTATACACTAATTAAATCTCTTCATATGCGCATTTGTTAGTTTGAGCTTTATGTGACTTAACATTTTCTTGGTACACTTGTTGTATGTGATTCTGTGTCATAATCGTTAAAGAAAAAGATGAATTATACCTTAACGTTTTTCACGTGTCAGAGTTAGATCTGAATGTATCGCCAAAACAAATAGCTGCACTAAGTGGAACCCCTAAACAACATCTCATCTCCGAGTGACAGAACTTAAATAAAGATCATATCACTGTCAGTGTATAGGACATATATAGGTCGAAGCCTGGGTTAGTCTGTTGGTGATTTTAGTTGTATACATGGTATTTATTTGTTATCTCCCTTATAAACAGTTTGTTGCTGCAAAATGTTGGAGTGTGGCATGCTGGAGCGGGACAGACAGGCTCTTCGGAGGAAATCTGCTATCCTGTGCAAACAGCTGGTCGTGGATGAGCTGCTCATTCAGTCACTGCAGGCAGATGACATCTTAACAGAAAGCATGGCAGAGAGCATCATGGTATGTGAACACAGACTTTATGAACCTAATAAACTGTTAATAATCAATCAGCTGACATCCAAAGAAAAAGTTCAACAATCTGTTAAGTCTTAATGGTTTGTGTTTGTTTGTGTGATACAATGTCTGAGAAAAGAATTGTGATACTTTTAACAAATGTATGACCATGTTTGCTTTTAATTTGATAATACCAGTTTGAAAGTAGAATTAATTTGTAATCATTTGGACTGTTCAGACAATTCATTAGTTTAAAAATGTAAGAATAAGTGTTCGGGGGAGGGGGTACTTTTAATAAACATGAACAATAAACTGCAACTAAAACATCTATTTATGACTTTTCAGACTCTTTCAAGAAAAAGTGCTCCTAAATGAATCCTAAATGTTTAGCTGAAAAATGATAAAGGCTTAAATTTTTTATCATGAGGAGGAAATAAAATCTTCGCACACTCTCAGGCTTCTTTTTTTAACCTTGAATTAACAATGCTGAGAGTCTCAGCAGACATGCCGTTTTCTGGGAGTTTGTACCACATGTGAGGAGCAGAAAAACTGAATGCTGCCTCTACTACAAAGCAGGCTGCTTGAAGTTTGATGCTGAGTTTTCAATGTCAAGAAAGTAGCTCACATCTTACTTCTAAAAACATAACGTGTTACTGAGCAGGTTATGTTTCCATGTGTGATTAAAAAAAAATTATCAGTGTAGTGTGTAAAGGATAATAGGTTGTCTTAACTATGTATCTCTCTCTCTGAGATGTATCTTCACAAGAATCATTTAAGCAGCAGAGTGAACTATATGATATCACTAGAAGGTCAAAAAGGGAAAAAAATAAGTAAATCCTGAAGAAAATAGTGAATAAGATCAGACAGGCATGTTACATTAAGCCCAGGTCTTGTGTTTAATTTTTTGTTCATCCCTCAGTTGCTTTGAATAAAAGAGCATTTAAACAATTTAAAATTGCCTCTTGAAAAATAAAGTTGCAATTGTCTATGTTATAAAACTGCACCAGCACCAAATTACTTTAATAAAATACACAATTGTAGCTATACACAAACAAACTTTTTTTCTCCATGTAATTGGCCCTGATATTTTAAGCCTATTGATATGAGCATTTACATGATTGTCAATGGCTTCTTGTGTTAAATATGCAGCTCCAGATTCATGGTTTTGATTGATTTTAACGCTGTCGACTTAAAGTTAGAGTTAGTTACTGCTGCAAAACTAAGAGATACCTTGGATACGGTAAACCTACTTTGCTCACAATGTTCTGTGTTCTGTTTATTCAAGCATAATGTAGGCTGAAAAGGTTGTTGAACTTAATGTGAACAGACACACATGTAAACGGGCGAAATTAGAATTAGAAATTTGGGAGTTGTATCGTATTACATGTTTGATATTTGGACATGTACTATCCCAATTCCAAAAAGTCCCAAAAAATGGAAAAACAGCATTAGCTACTTAAAACGTTTGATCCCAGATGTCAGCTTAGAAAAGTAACTATTAGCTGTTCTAAAAGTCGCTAGAAGTCGCCAAATGACGTCATAGTCAATTTGCACAATGCCTGGTACATAATTGTAATGGAAATGTAAATGACACAGATCAGAAACAACAGGAGGATCATTTCACAACTAATTAGGTTGATTGGCAACAGGTCACTTACATGACTGGGTATAAAAGAATGTAAAAATAGACAGAGGTTCGCCAACTTGCAACAAACTGCATCTAAAAATCGAATATTATAATAAGTAATAATAATAACTATAAAATATCTAACATGTTGTTTATTTTCACTTAGGAATTGAATATGCGTTTTGAGATTTGGAAATCACTTCATTATATTTTTATTGACATTTTACACAACATCCCAATTTTTGGGGGGGTTGATAATTTGATAATTACCAGTATCATGATAATTTGTTACTTATTAGTCACTACAATACACATTGTAATAACTTCACCTGTAAACATGTCCACTTAAAATGTTGTTAAGAATTGGTGGTTGGCACACCTTTGATGAAGTTTATTTAGGTCCATGGCTGTGGCCATTTTACCCAGCTTAGATAGTAAAATGTTAACTGTTTCTCATCTTCAATGAAAACAGAAACAAGGAAAGATTTCCGCCTTCCAGATAGCTTGATCTCCTCTGATTGGTGTCCCTCACAGGAGCTACTATTCTATATCACAATTACTCTGCAAGTTAAACAAAAAAAGACTGCATATCACTATATGATAAATGAAAATCTCTAAAAAGGACCTTTGGGAGTATCTACAAAATTGTATTTATTTGTTGTAAGACTAGATGCTGCTACATAAATTATATAATGTACAACAAATACAAAAATAGCTTATCACAGATTAATTTTATTGGAACATTACAGGGTTCACCTTTCAAATTGTTTGTAAATCACTTGGCTATGACCCTTAAGCAAAAACACTGGTGGTACTGCTGCAGCGTGTCATAGCACATGTCAGGTGTGACAACTTGTACCATTAGGAAGTGTCGTACACTAGTATCTGACCACACAATGTCTATTTTTGTCATTTTTAATTTGTAAGTTAAAAAGTGAATGGTATAGTATTATGGGTGGGATTAAGTATGAACCCTACCCATAAAACATGTAATTAGGCTATAAGATATATGGGGTCTGTACCAATTATATATGTCATAATAACAGTCAATGGTCTGTACACTTGGTGCAGCTGCTTTCAGACATTAGTTTAAACTTATTTAGGGATATCGACTACTTAACATTCATCCCAAGACTAACCCAACATATTCCTGTAATGATGTGATTATGGGTTGTTTAGCTCTGTTTATGTATTTAAACAAAGGCACAATTTTTATGTAATTAAAACCAATGCTGGGTAAGAAAAACATTTTTCAAAACAACTGTAAAAAGTAGCATAAAAGAAAAGCTGCTATGTGGCAGGAACAGGATGCACTTGAATTAAAGTTGTAAACTATATTTAAGAAATGTGGTTTTTCTTTAAGGAGCTATGGAACTTGAACATATGACAGTGTTGCAGAGCTTTGTGGTGTGACCATTCACCATTGGTATATCTGGTTATGTGAGAAAATGATTGGAGAAGCCTTTTTGGCTTGAATTTGGCTTCAAAATTGACACAGGGAAACTTACAAAATAGCTAAAATAAACATTTGCTAAAAACAAAGCCTCACTTCCAAACAATTCCACATAAATGTCCAGATCTCTTCCCTGGCAGAATGCTGCGATCACCACTTGAACTTCATATTTTTAAAAAATCTGTGTGGTTAAAGGTTGGATATGGAATACGAACTTGATAATGACATCTAGTGTGTCTAGGTTTTAATAGCAACAATAGAAAAATACTTCCAGCCGCTGGGTCGCCAGCTTCGCTGCTGATAGGTCCAAGGACCAGCCTGCACCATTTCCAGTGACAAATTTAATGTAGAGGGGTTTAGCTGACAGCTAGCTTTTAGCTTACCGATCCAGGAGAAAAGTAGCTGTTTCCACGTGTGTTTTAATGACGTGGAAGTTTTTTATGTCGGCCCATCTAGTGTAGGCTTCTCCTAAATTTACTCTAGTTTCTCTTCTTCTCCGGTCACTCCTCTTCTGAGACAGACAACGATATCTCCTGGGCTCTGAACCAGCTGCTTGACTTACCGACTGCACCATTTTTTCCCAGTGCCAGCCTGTCTGTGTTGAACATATTGTTGGAACATAGAGATTTGGCAACCCGTAACGGCGGCCGCTATTGGCTGGTAGATGTAAACATAACAGAATTGTCGAACCCGTTAAAATTTAAATTTTATTGTGATTTAATTTGAATACATTTTTAAGTAAATGCTTTACTTTCATTCTGCACCCCTCTAATAGCCTCGTAGAGTTTTTTTTTTTTTTAAATATAGCTTTTAATGAAAACATTCCACATTCAACCTTTTAAAAGGATGCCGTTTAATGGTATTAAATGTTTCAATCTGTTACATCCACACTCACATATTGAAAATCAACAGGGGGCTGTGAATAAAAAAAAAGAAGAAAGGAAAATAAATCATTGTCATAATGGTGAAAAAGTTAATCAGATTTACTACCCCAGTGTTCTGTAATGTTTTCACCTATTCTCCTGCCTTCTAGGCCGAGCAAACATCTCAGAAACGAAGCTGGCGTTTGTTACTTCTTTTACCAAAGCGAGGGCCAAGAGCCTTCGGAAGCTTCTGCTCAGCACTCCGGGAAACTGAGCAGCAGCACCTGTGTGACCTGCTCACACACTCACCAGTACAGGATGGCAGAGAGACGTATGTAGATGTGAGTGTGTACCCTGCTGCACATCACTTAACATCCCATCACACAACACAGAACTGATAGTTGTCTTGACTTGATGGAGTCCTCAGACTGTTTTCTTCTCACAGAGTATTCAGCCTGAGAAAGAGCCACAGGGACAGGCAGGCCGACTGGGGGGAGCAAAAAAGAGAGAGGTGAGCAGAGCGCTTAAAATCCTCAGTCATGATGACTGCAGACGGTGTCACCGTTTGTTTTTTTTCACGAGACCATGTCAGAAGAACTTCATGTCACTGAATGTCTCTTAAGGTGATTGCATATTTGTCAGGTCAGTTACATCGACTTACAACTCAAAGAAAAAGTTAGTTAAACGTTGAGTTCAGTAACATGGTTTTTTACAGACATCCATATTAGGCCCAGAGGAAAAGAGTGAGGTGAGCAGCAGCACCTCATCATTCCCAGTCCAAGCCTCAGATAAATGCTGCTGCTCAGAGTCATCATTCAGGGAGGAGGACAGGAACAAAGAGAGACGAAGGACAAAGGCAAGAGGAAGTGATAAGCAGACAGATGTGAGAATTACAAAACACATGCATCTCCTATTACTCATCCAGACGGCCTGCTGAGTTAGTCAAACAGCCAACAGGAGATTCCCCAGTAATTGGTTTAGGAGTACAGAGGTCATATTCCCACACCAAACAATTGCTGGTGCTGCCACAGTAGATAGCCACTTCCCTCTTTATCTGTCTAGTGTAGTCTGATATATTGCCTTTAATCATTGGTGCATGATTTTGAATTTCAGACGATAGTGGGGTCTTCTCTTCCACTTCCAACTCAGGAAGAGTTCACTGCCAAGAGAGCAAGGACACATGGTGAGTGTTAATGTGGTGAAGCCTGTCTACACTCAAGTTAAAATAGGTTTCTCAGTTGTTCAATGTTGTTGACTGTTTCCATGGAGACACAAGGTGTTGTCTGGACAAAAGGGAGTATCAGTATGTCTGGTTTTAAGACAGATGATTTAACACTAACAATAAAAATGTTTATGAGCCAGTCAGCTCTTGATTTATTTATTTATTCATTCATTCATTCATTCATTCATTTATTTATTTAGTGTTATTTAGCCTTATTGCTGTGGGAAGTGTAATTTGGTTTCTTTATTGTGCAACTACATAAAAGCTCCACACCCAAAGAGTGACACATTAATAACAGTACAGTACAAAGTTTGTTGTTATGCAGGTGTATCCAGGAATATCTGTTGATCTTAGAGCTTTGAATAGCTAATTATACTTGTAACAAGAAGACAGTGCTGTTATTTTATCACGTGCCCATCTGTGTCTGCGACAGAGTCCATGGAGTTCAGTCTGGATGCCGACAGCCCTATCAACACTCCCGTTCTCCCGTGCACTCCAGAGTTTTACCATTCTCACTGCCAGCAGGTACATCACTTCTCTTTAGTGGGCCAGTGCAGCAGGTCTGCAGCTTGACTTGATTTTAGTTTATATTTGGCCCCTAAATAAAGGGATAAATAAAGTGTAGTGCTGGAAATCTGTGTCAGTCTGAAAAAGTGAAAGAATAGTGTCAGATATTTTGAACTCATACTGGTTTTCATTTGTCTGTTTCCTTTTATCTGTTATGTTTCCCACTCCAGTCTTACAGAATGAACTCATCTCCTCGTGGCTATGCCTTGGTGATCAGTAATGTAAGGTTCGACTCTTGTGCTGCTCCTGACCTTGACCCAAGGAAGGGCGGTGAGGTGGATGACGAAGTCCTTAGAAAGGTTTTTACAGAACTGGACTATCTTGTCAGTGTCCACAGAGACCTCACCGCTCAGGTAAGAACCACACAGTCACAACACATTATGTTTCAACCTAATTAATCTTATTTAGATAAACTTAGAAAAGGAGGAAAGAAAGAAGGGAAAGTTAATTATAAACCTGAGCAACCTTTTACCCTAAAATAGGTTGGTGAAAGCCGCTTATTTGTCACACCTCATCAAGTACCTTTGTTATTAAGTTAGGCTGGTAAACTGATGCAGAAAATGTATTTTATTGCAAGATTTGTTTTGTTTAGCCCAGTTAAACTGCTCTGCAGCTGATGGAGGAAAGTAGCAAGCACAATGCAAATATTCTTTTAATCTTTATGTGCATTCTGATGGGATTTTTTTGTGCCATTTGGAGGCAAGACTTTGTCTTTAAACATGTGTGTATATTACATTTCTATTTATTTTTTATGTAGGGCATGAGGTCTTGCATTGAGAATTTCTGCAGACGTCCAGAACACCGAACAGTAGACAGCTGCGTGGTGTGTCTGCTCTCCCACGGAGTGGAGGGAGCAGTCTATGGAACAGATGGACAGCTCCTGCAGGTTACTTTGTCTGATACTTTGTTGTTTAGATTCATTTTGTGCCATTAAAGGAGAAAGATGGAGCTCTTATACATTATTTTGTGTTAACATGAATGACTTGGTCACTTTCAGCTGGACTGGGTGTTTGAGGCCTTTGACAACGCTCATTGTCCTCTACTTCAAAACAAGCCGAAGATGTTTTTCATTCAGGCCTGCAGAGGAGGTAAGAGATGATGAAACAGGAAACATAGATTGCACAAGTCTGAGCTTGTGTTAGGAATGTTCGTGTTAAATCTCTCAGATGTTTGACACATTATTAAACAACTCAAGAGCCAGAGAGCAGACAGGTGCAAGACTCAACATCCACAAACCCAGATGTTAGGGACTGTCACTTTCCAGTCCGCTGCATAAGTCCCTGGGTGGCATTTTATCAAGTAGCCATCTGCTGCACAGTTTCAGATATAGACTGTCTCAAAATTTGTCACACATCCATTTTCTGTGAAAGCTTGGAGAAAACATAATACGTATGCAGTACAATAACCCTGCATAAAATATGTCACTCAATAAGCTGCAAATTATTGTCCCTGATTGAGATGAAGGCCTGACTACACACCTGATGATGCTCATGGCAAATCCTCAGACCCCTCTGGAGCAAATCTAATTACTTCACACACTCCCTGGCTTCACTGCAGTTGTGCTTCTGAAAGCCCATTGGATTTGTTTTACTACATCCTCTAATATAAACCAATATTATACCAATGATATGTTTCTAGGGTTTTTTATAGGTGTCTTGGTTAAAATCAAAGAATAAAACATTGCTTACTTTTAATCTAGATACAGAAGAAATTATCACAAAAATATTCTGGCTGAAAATGTTTTGCCACGCAGAGTTTGAAGATAGTGTTGCCATCTAATATAACTCAAATAATCCAGTTAAATGTTTTATTTTCCGTGATATGTGACGATTACAGATTTTTTTCTGTATTGATGACAGATCCAGTAAACCAAGTCAAGACTGCTAAACTTAATTCTGAGAAGAATCTAAAACCAAGCTTCCTCCTGATATAGGCTGAGTTTAGTGCATGCAAAGACAGATTAGACCTCAACCTAACATGGTCAAGGCCAAATACTGGGTCGGCACAGCGAGAGCAGCGAGTTATTCGAGCTGCAACTTCAGTGCTCCATCTTTGTCACTGCAACAGATGTTCAGGTGCAATACAGAGCAGTAGGTCACCTGAATATTAAGATTTTTGTAGCTTTATTTGGTATAAAACCATTTTAAAACAGCATTTTGATTGAAGTAGAATCTGTATAGCCAAACTTATATTTGGCTATACATTGATAACGATCTACAGGTCAGATTGGCCAGAGGAACTTCAAGTTTTATTTCGCTTCAGATATTGAAAATAGGTTTTTGATGGGAGAACTTAAATTTGCACTTCTTTGTCTTTTAGATGAGATGGATTGCGGAGTGGAGCAGATAGATGGCCCGGTGAGGACTCTGTCACCAAGCTGCGAACAGAGGGATGCTGGGAGAGAGGGACAGGGGGATGTAGACCCCAGACAGAGAGTGGACATGGGGAGGCCAAGGATTAAACTGCCACAGCGGTCAGACATGATCTGTGGCTTTGCATCTCTCAAAGGTCAGAGAATTTGTAAGTTTCTCTCATTTGTTATTCTGGGGTTCTGGAGTTCATGAAATGTGAAACTAGATTTGTCAACTGTGATGTAAAATGTTTGAAGTATTATGAGGGAATATGAGAAAGGCAACAGTGATGGACAGTAATGGTGTCCAATATTTCAGCTAACAGGTGCCTGAACTGAGTAAAGCTTGTTACATACTCAGCAAAAACAGACGTGTACTTTCTGTGTATGAGTGTCTTGATTTACAAAGGTTTTTTTTTTTTTTTATTTATTTAAAGCACTTTATTCTGGGTTTTTCCTTTTTTTTTTGGGCACAAAAAGCATTTTATAAACAAAATTTGATTTGAAATGGGCCCCATTTTGTTTCTGTGGGCCTGGTTTTGGAGATTTTGCAACTTGTTCTTGACTCATCATCCTAACAGAACTTTTTTCTCACGGGGCGGCTGGGAGCAATTGTGTGTTGCTCCGCCCCATCTGAATTAGCAAGCTATATCTTATTGTGCAGGTGCAAACGGCGTCCTGACAAGCAGTTGGACGTCATCTTTGCTATCTATTCATATTCCATTTTGCTTAGGGGGGGGCGTCTCAGCTACCTCACCTCTGGTTCATGTTAATGAGCCCTAAAAACTTGTGTGTAGTAGTTTACAAAATTAAATTCCCACCTAACCAGAAAGGGATTCAGATTCAGGAGTGAATCCATGTTTTTATGTGCAATTTACAATTAGCTTGGTTATTTCATGCTTAACTTTCATCCATGTCTTTAAATGCCATGTGTTAGATTTTTGTACTTTCTCACCACCTCCACCACCTGTTCATTTAAACTATCCGTTCATCCTTATTGAATCTTCCGGAACTGACAACTTTATGTTGCTGTTTGAAGAAATGAAGATGACATATAATAAGAGATTGTGTTTGTGTGTGCGTGTGTGTGTGCGTGTGTGTGTGTGTGTGTGTGTGTGGCAGGCTAAGTTAGCTGTTATATTTCTGTCATCATTGGCGCCTACCTTCTTGTTCGTGGAACAGCCAATCAGAGTAAACAGTCTCAATCGCAACACCGATTCGACATGTTAAAGGATCAGGGGGTAGGATGAAGAAACAATGCTCGCGAGTGACGCGGCCGGCGCTCAGAGTAACTGCA
>JAPMNP010512265.1:0-12861 GCA_029874935.1 Atherina boyeri | reverse complement strand
TTGGATGGAAATTGGGCGGACTGAAATGACAAGTTGCAGATATATGTAAAAGGTCTGACAATAACTTCTGCCACATCACATTGTAATGCTGTCTTTGACTTATTGAGTCCTAATGAGACAACCTCTCCTATTTATAGCTGTGTATTGCCACATTAAAGGGGCCACTGACTGAAGATGTTTACTGCATGCTCCTCAGGGAGTAGCACTGTTTGAGAGTAAAGTAGCAGAGATTTAAAGAGAATTCTGTCGAGGTATGTGTATGCTGCAAATGTCTTCCGCAGAAGATGATATTTAGAAGGAAGATGACATGAATCCGTGCAGTGTTAGTTTGATTAGGCATGTAAAAATAGGAGTGCCTAGTGAAAGGCATTAAAAGAGTATCCTGTAAGGAAGCTGCAGAGATGAAGCAAAGTAGAGCAGAGAGAAAGACGTAAGGTAAAAATGAATAATTCTAGAGATCTTTATTCTGAGACAGAAAAGGAGATCTGAGCCAGAGCCTGAAGTCTCTCTTTCCAGTGAAACATTAATTTCTCCTTTGCTTCGCTGTAGGCTACACAACTTGGTATGTCCTTAACTTTTTCTGGACTCTCTTGTTCCCACGGGTAGGGGAGTGCAGGAAGTAGGGCACGTATTGCAGGGCTCATTCTGGAGGCAAGGAGTCTAGATCATTTCGCTCCATAACACATAAGACAAGGAGGGAGAGGTAGTTCATATATCCTTACTAATTATGGAGGAAAGAAGAGCAGAGAGAGAGAGAGAGAGAGAGAGAGTCATGGGTAATACAGAAGGTACAGACAGAAATTGGTGTATACTGTGAAGGTGAAGCATGGACAAGTAAGTGAACGGGCATCAAAGAGACACGTCAAAGAATCGCACAAGTAAACATCAAAGGAATAATTTCAAGACTAAAAGTTTGTCTTGATGTCTCCTGATAGGGCAGCATTGAGAGGATTCAAATCAGGTCAGCGTGTGTGTGTGTGTGTTAAAAGGACTTATTGGTGCTCGTAAGAACTGAAACACTTATTTAATTCTTTTTTAATGAAATTCTCACCTTGAATAGCATTCATAAATGTAGTCCCCAAGAGTCCCACAACTGAGAGGCCAACATGAACAACTTTTGGCTGTATGAAAATAATAATCTTTGGAAAATTCTTGGAATACAGTCAATCTCTTTGGCTTCCTGACCAGGCAAGAGTGAGATCTGAAAAACAGGAGGAAAGAATATATCCTTCGAACCAATCAAAGCTGTAATTAGAGGGTAAATAAGAGCTTTTTAATGTGCCAGTGACACTGTTGTTATTGAACCCTAGTTCCATGTCAGAAGTAGATGAAGATAAGATAAGATAAACCTTTATTGTCCCACAACAGGGAAATTCAGCAAGATACATGCGTCGTACACTTTAGTCACAATTTTAAAAGACAACTTCTATAATATGTATCATATTTCATGCCTTGTCTGTTATGGAATAAGTGAGTCAGTTGCCTGGCTAATCATCAGAAACATTGATTATGAGTTACATTTTGCTGTTTACCTCCTCTCTGATGTTTGCTCTTTTTCATTTGCCTTTGTATAAGATTCCAGACATCATCTGATCTTTTGAATATCAATTTCATTACTGAAAACATCATCAACAAACACTTCCACAATGATAGATACCAAGGCTAAATCTGTGTTTCACAAATTTGAAGGGAGGGATCCCAATCCAATTTCATGTGTTTTTCCATTACCCGTTCAGATGACATAATCTAAAATGGATTAACCACTGTTCTTTCCTCTTTTTTGTGGTTGTGCTGTTTAGGATTTTCTGTTGTTGATGGTGATGTTTTTTTGTTTTTTTTTACTCAGGGTAAAGGAAAAATCATCCCACTCTCTCTCTAATTTTCAGTCATTCCCCTCACTCATTCTGCACACTCCCTCCTCTGACTCTTTTCTTCACCAAAAAAAGCAATCATCTGACTCATCCCTGGTTAATGAGTGGTAGGGTATGGATGGGAGGAGGGGAGAAAATAAGTGGAGGAATGAGGATCTGACTCATGTCTCATATGACTTGAGATTAAGCCTAGGAATGTGGTTATTGCTTTTTTTGTGTCAATTGCTTCCTTGATGCTGCCCTTGTTACTTAACTGAGAAAGATTGCCAATATCAATTGTGGGAAATAATTCACAAATTTAGCCCCATCATTTTTTTCAGTTTTTTTTTTCTTTTTTAGATCTATAAGATTAAAGATTTAATAGTGTTCAAACAGCATACAAGTGAATTTTTTTTTTCGGATTCTGATTGTCAATGACCAAAATCAATGTAAAGACAAGTTTTATATTGCTAATATAATGTAAAATAAGAATGTATATGAATGATGTCAAATTTTAGCCTCTGTAAAACAAAAAGAAATCTGCATCAAAGATAAATGAACACTATCAAGCATGAATGACTAAAACATTTGCCAAATGAATAAAATCATCTCTCAAAATTATAAGAAAATGAGCAATGCTCCCTGCTCTGAATCACTGGGGCCATCTCAGCTGACTGATCTCAGATCAGCTCGTACTGTTTGTAATCAACTGTCAAACCAAGCTTGTTTTAACGAAAACAAACTGCACAAATGTAAAATCTTAAACACATACAGCAGAAACAAAATTTCTATAATTGGTCTTCTTATGACCAAACCATTTATTTATCAGTCTTGGATTCAAGATTAGAATAATATGTTAAAGGTTTGCATTACAGTTGATTTAAGCAACACTTCCTTTTTGACAGTCCTCCTGTTTTCAGTTATTAGTGGGCAAAATGTATTTGAAGCCCTTTTTATTGAAATACATTTGATACTATTCAATTTGGGATTTTTCCAGATATATAAAGTAACATTGAGCATCCCATATTAGTCTTGGTATCTGTATCAAGTTTGAAATTCTGATATTGTGACAACCCTTGTTCTCATTTTTCTCCTGCAGTCCATGTTCTATTAGCTCCAGCAGAAAAGACACATTTCCATAACCACAGTGAGGTGGTAAGCTAGCTCGTTGCTGGTCTTAACTGATGCACTGTTGTAGTTATATTTAGAATAATCCACTATTAAGAATGAGGTCACTTTTACTCATCTTTATCCTCCTGTATCATGGAAATGTGACTTTAGACATACCCGAACAATCCTGAACAGAAAGATGATGAAACATTGTTTAAAAGTCTAATTCCACAATTCTGTTACACTGTTCTGGAGCTTTTAACACTTTCCAATCATCTGCAGTCCTGAACATCTACCATGTCTCAATATAAACCTCTGAATTTCCTTAAAGGTGCTATATAAGATGTTCGTGGCCGTTCAGAAAGCCGAGACCGTCCCAAGTCCCATTACTTTCACAGCTGATGTATAATAACATTTGTATTTTTAAAGCATTTCATAAATCATACCTTATGAGGCAGTGAACACAATTTCATGAAATATTGCAAAAAATATTAAAATAAACATATTCTTTAACACCTTTAACTTAGACTTTTTAGTGGTTTTAAAGCAGTAATACAATTTCCCTTTATCACATATAAATATACAGTGTAATATGAATAATCCACAGACTGAGTTTTTTTGCTTGCTTTAATACAACTCAAATTCATGTATTCATTGGATTATTGAGTTTCATTTTCACTGCAATACATACCGCCAAAGATATGACTAGTAAGCACAAATCAAGTTAAGTCTTGCAGTTTATTTAACCTGTAGGTTATTTCTGATGATTGAATGCAGAGCATATGTACAGACAGACAATGTTGTAAATCTGCCTCAGCCAACTCTTTCTTTGTCCTTGTTGGACAGTGGACATAGTGAACACCATTTAGATTACAGCGATAACAGAAACCAGAGCCCATCTGGATACTAAATGACTGATTATGAGTAATTTAATAATCTTGGTCTGGACGCATTCCTCAGCTGCTTCCACCTTCCCAAAACAGTTCACAACCACTTTACCCACAATGCCAATCTTTTTAAAGGGGAAGGTTTGATTTGTAAATTGATTGTGAATCTTTAACGTTTTGCATTTGAAAATTCTTTTCATTTTGAAATGTCTTGTGCTTGTATCCAACTAAGAACAGTCATGCTTACAGTGCCATGTACTGCTTACCATTTAAGCTTTACATTCAGTTAGAATAATCAATTTTAGGTTTACTATCAGCTACAAATTCCGGTCTGTTTTACAAAGCAGATCGAATTTAGCAGCTGTCTGTATCGTAATTATGATTCTGTTTTCCCATCAGGTCCCTATTGTTGTCCTATTTCCACTGTATATTTGTTCAAATCTGGTTTTAACTGTGACTTTGCTGTTGGAGAAGCAGTTTCCAGGAAAAGCATCTTGCTGGCCCAGATGTCAGCTTAGAAGAGCTTTGTATGCGTAGCTGGGTTCGTTCCATCTCTCTCCTTCCTTCTCTCTCTCACAGACACACACCCCGTACTTCCTGAGATTTTGTATGCATAGCTGTAGTCTCTTGTGAACAGAGCTTACTGGTATTAACCCAGTTTCACTTTTCACGCACAAAGGCCTTTTCCCCCTTGGGAACAGACTTGTGGGACAGGGAGAGAAATGGAAGAGACAGGAAGGACAGAGTGAGGGACCGAGAATACTTGTATCAATGTCATGGCCTTTTCATTTCTTGTGAAAGAAACAGAAAATTTTCCCTTAGTGGTTTCCAAGGAAACTGTGTTGAAAGAAAGTCTCTTGCTAACTATGGGAGGTGACCCCCCCACTGTTTTGTGACTGTCATTGTCTTGACTGAAAGATGTACATTTTTCCATCTAATTAAAACTGAACAGGAGTGTTGTTTTAAATAGTAGTTTTAACAGATTCACAGCTTAATCAACTTTTTCTTTTCAAGTTTACCTTTTAAAGAACTGAAAGCCGATAAAAAAGAACAGCTTGTTTTTTTTCTCATCCAGGTGGTATATGTTTATTTTTGTATGTGCCCTACCTCAGGTGCCACTGAGCCAGGAATGCATGCGGGCCATTATGAAGATGACTTACTGTCCCTACTGCCGTGGCATGCCCTCTGCTAGACCTTGTTCCAACTATTGCAGCAACGTTATGAAGGGCTGTCTAGCCAACCAAGCTGACCTCAACACTGAATGGAGGCATCTAGCAGGTGGGGAATGCACATACACACACATTCACACATGGATCCATTTTAGCCATATGCTAGATACAAGCTTTAACCTGACAATGAAGCTGCATTGCATTGCCCTACCTATTACACAGATGCACTCCATGTGAAATATTTCACACTTTTTCACCACTACCTGTTTCTTTTGTCTTCTTAGAAACTATGTCGATTTTGGCAGACCGACGCTTGAAGGACGTAGACAAAGTGATTCTCTCCCTCCCGAGTCACATATCAGAAGCTATGCTTACCATGGTGGACAACATAGACACGATAAACAGCAAGGTCAGATTACATGATGGTATACAAAGACAGATTAAAATACTGGACTCGATCATAAACACCTTTACCTACACACTGAAATTAATGTAGAATAATTGTAGAATAGTAATAAACAACTGTGTTTTCACATAGAACAAAAACTACCAAAACCAACATTTGTGATGATAATGTAGTGTTTTTCATCATACTTGAAGATGCAAAGTAGTATAATGGTGCAGCTCAATAATTTACATATTTGAATATTCATTGTTTTATTTTGAAGGTCTATTATAATTTCTTTACATGTTTTATTGCAAAAAACGTTTAACTTTTGCTTCATATTTGTTTCCTCTTAATATGATCTCTTTAAAGGCAGAATCTTCAAGATTTTCAATGTAGCTTTATGTAAAAAACAACTTATACCGTTCCATAATTAGAGTTAAAAAACATGTCTTTTGTCATCATTCCACATGTGATATTTTATTAAATAATAAACGTACTGATCCTTTATTTATACTTTTTATGGTGCAGAAAACTTGTAGTACCCTTTTCCACCAGTAGAGTGAGTATAAGCCAATTTATCTGCACTCTGGACAGTGTTTCAAATAATTCCCCACGCCAGTCTTCACACGGAAGAGGAAGAGCTGAGTTTGCAGAGACGTTTAGACTAATCGTCCTGCTAGTTTATTTGATAGAAAGCATGGATGAAGCCGCTTCAAAGCCACCAATATCACCGCCAGTCACAGAATCTCACTACTGCCACCTGGTGTTGGGAACAATCGCCTTGAATCTTACAAACTCTGCCTTTAAGATTGTACATGTTAAAGGCACAGTCTGCTCTGATTGGTCAAATGATAATTCAAAAATGGTGGACTGCAATATAGTTGTTCATTTGTTGTTTCGGGGTGTGAAAGTAATCGGTTGATATCTCTTAGATATGTGCAAAAACTGAGGAGATAAACACTGTGTGTCCCAAAAGTTAGTACTGAAAAGGAACTAAATGTGTCATATTAATGTAATTCTAAATATAGTATTTCTTACACATTATGTATAGTCTGCAACAGTCATAACAAAAATAATTGTCCAATTGGAGGAACCCATTCAAACACAAACCACATCTTTATGGCGACTTAAATATGTCTTTGATTCCAAATTTATAGAATAAATCAGAGCGAAATTGGCAAGCATTCATTCATACACTAAATAGCTTACAATATATTTCAAAATAGCCCTAGAAACCTACTTTCTTGAAATACTTCTTACTCAAAGGAAGGTGGTCCTAGACCCCACAATTGCCAGCCAACATTACATTTTATTTCTCAGGAGAGATTTTTTTTTGTTTGTTTTTTTGTTTTTTACTCTTTTCAGTACATTGAATTATTCCATTTCCAATTAGACCAAGTAGCTTTAAGATATTTATTAAATGTCAATTGTGTGATTAAGTGTTTATTGAGAGAATTATGGGTCAGTAAAAACTTTTCAAAGCAACCCTATTAGATGCTTTTGTAAAATACAGACTGAATCTTATCCAGTCATAAAGTTTTTAATGATTTTTAAATATTGGTTATATTTTGTAAAGATAACATTGTGAGAAGGAGAATATTTCACCTTAAATCACAGTTCAAAGCATTGCTTTTATATCACCTTTTTGCCCCTGCTTTGTTTAGGCTATTAACACCTATTCTCCTTCTATATTAAGGCCATTGTAATGCTCCACATACCTGGTTTCAAATGAGGGGATGTGAGTCATGTCAGAGCCTGTGAGCCAAGCTTTACTTCACTGTTTAATGGTGCTTGGGCAACAGTTTTATATGATCCCTAATAGCGACTGGCAGCAGTGAAAAACTTACTGACCTATTTGGTGAAGGTGGAAAACAGTGTATATGGCGAGAGGAAAGACAAAGCTTCCTCTGTGCAGGTTTCCTAAAGAGCCTGGCTGGCCTGAGGTGAGCCGTAGCCTGGCAGACCGCCTCTGTCCTGGTTCAGTGTGGTAATCACACGAGGCTTCAGCCTCTGATCCTCATCTTTCAGGGAAAGAGCTATGGTGATCGCATTGATGCCACCTGATGCTCACAGTGTTCAACAGATTATCCCCTATTTCTATAATCTGTTGATGTTAAAAGCCATATGTTGTGTGAGCCGCTCTCCTGATAAAATCATAAAACCCTGACACAGAAACTACAGTTTGTTAATGTAAATATCGAGAACTCTGCATTCTGCTTTGAACCACAACACCACAAGTTACAGGTACATGGGGAGACATTAGCACAGGCTTAACGAAGGATGATTTCATAGTTATGTGTGAATGTTCAAAGATTTGTTGCTTCTCTGAGCAGTGCAGATTGGATGACAGATTGACTAGTTTCACAGTATTCCCTGTGCACCATTTATAAACAGCAAAGCCCATAGCGACAAGTAATACTCCCTGAGTTGTGAATCAGTCTTATAATCCATTGCTTTGATTTACTTTCCGGGTCACAAAAATAACCAATACCATGTGTCTTAGTTCACAAAGGTAGAGATTCTTTTCAACATATAAAAACTTAAAAATTCCAAAATTAAGCATAAAATCTTTTTGGTCACTTAGATAAAAGTCAGTTGAACCAATACAAACATTTTGTTCATACATCATGTCACTAATGTAAATATTGAGTATGCACAACACCGTCACACTTTCAAAAAACATTTCATCAATGTGCCACCACTTCACATGTTTTTCTCCTCTCACTTTATTCTTCTGTCTTCTTTTCAATTCCCTCAGTTGTTCCAGTCATGTGGCAACCTCAGAGAAGAAGGAACAAGCAGCACAGGACTTGTGGAAATGAAAGGAGGAAGAGTTACAGTGGAGGACAAGTTGGAAGACAGCTCAATCAAAATGGCAAAGTTGGTTAGTGTTTACTCGACTGAATCTGTGTTCTTTTTATTACTCTCTGATGACCTTAACTGGCCCATTCATAGAGATTTGTTTTTCCTTATAGAGGAGCCATTACTCATCATGGTTAATTAAACAACTATTGTTGTAAATTTCACCTTTGCACAGACAACAGTGGGGTGATTAGAGGGGAATGAATGTGTAGATGGATGAACGAATCCGTTGACTGAGCACTGCAGTTGGTTACTGAGGCAGAGGGCAAGTTTTTCTTGCTCTCCTGTTTGAATGTGTTATCTTGCTGTTATTTTGGAAAATAGTAAAACAGCTCATGAATGAACTCTTGTCACCTCTGTCTCAGGTTGATGATGTAGCCATTAGACTGAGAGACATGCGGTCGTACTGGGTTTCTCTTCCAAATATTCTCTGCGACGACAGAGTTGCCACTGGAGCAGGGGCTGAAGATAAGTGTTGGAACGGGATAAGTCGTGCCAGGTAGGGAATATAAGCTGAGAATGAAATGCTCAGAATAAGTATCCAAGCCATCCAATGATTTTTACCTTAGCAAATGCATTGTGATTATTTATAACAAACCCAAAGCAATGCATTTCAGTTTTAGATTTACTTTTAGTCTGCATCACCTTTCTGTGGGCTGTGTTGGGACTTGTCACTCAGAAAGCTATAAAATGGAGTTTTCCAACATGATATATAAGTTATAAGAATGTTGTTGTTTTTTAAGGCAAGCAATGACTCTGCATTAAGACACATTTCTTGCATGTTTCCATGGTGTCCATGAAGCTACTGAGATTATTCAAAGCAGTTATTTCAAGAAATATGAAATTGCAATGTGTCAAATGTTGATGTTGAATAAATCATTTATATTCTTCATACTTGGTGAAGTGCTTTAGCTATAGAACAAATAACATTTAGACACACAAATGCATTCTTAATGTACATGATTTGTATTCCCTTTCATATAGACAGCTCTCTCAGACTGATAGATGATGTCTAGAGAATATGCAAATGACATTTTGGTAAACCACCTGTTAATAAAATTATTGATATGATCCAGGTACCTGCCTGAGGTGATGGGCGATGGTATAGCCAGTCAGATCAACAACCCTGAAGTGGAAGTTGACATCACCAAACCAGACATGACAATACGCCAACAAATAATGCAGCTGAAGATCATGACTAACCGCCTGAAGAATGCTCTCAATGGTCGGGACGTGGACTTTCAGGATACAAGTAAGTAGTTTGTAAGGACTTCTGCTGCCAAAAGAAGTAGATTTAGCCTGGCAAATTCTTGCAAAATTTAATTTGAGGTGAAGCTGTACGCACACTTCATTCTTCCTCTACATTAAAGCGACACGGTTTGTACACGGTTTATCAGTGTACATTAAGGTACACTCAATTTTGGCTGATCAGTCTGGGACTGGGATTTCTGGTACATTGACAGAATTCAAAATGGAATTTATGCTAATGCAGGGGCATTTGCACAAAAATGCTCTCAAAGTTCCATTTCAGTTAGCAATTCAGAGTAACTTCTTCCAGCCAACGTAACAGTACAACTTTATTGTACTGCAAAGACCAGAAAGTCATCTTAATTGGGAAGTTTTCCTGTTTCTGAAAACAGTCTGAATACCTTCTGTTTATTCGTACCTATGCATAACTGTTTGTAAATTGCAAATATGCAGAAAATTGATGCCTATGTTCTGATTCTCCCTCTGTAGGTGATGATGTCAGCGGCTCAGGAAGTGGCAACTGTCCCGATGAAATGTGCTCCCGGGGCCCACGTCTTGTTGTGCCCGTCACTGACCGACCCATATTCTATCTTTACCCTCCAGAAAACAAGAGGGTGAAAGCCTCAGCCCAACAGAACCTGCCGTCCATCGCCATCTGCCTGCTTTCACTGCTCACTCTGCTGCTCCGGCGATAATTGACAGAAGAATCTTCTAACTGGGACTGAGTTTGGTACATGGGGGCTAGGGGAGAGTTTGAAAATGGGAGGGAGGAGAAGTTGGGGGTTGGTTACTCTGCCAAAAGTGAGTTTAAAGAAACAACTACAAAAAAATAAAATACTTGGATGGACTTCCTCTGGCTTTGGATTAGAACAAAATGGAGTCATGAATATTCATCAGAGTTTTGTTCTGCTCTTGCCCTTTATTTTTCATTATTCTATGACACCATTAGAGCTGGTCTTGTTTTCATCTTCTAATGTTACGTTTCTGGTGTTTGGGTTCTCTTAGACATGTAAGACTATATTGTTAACAGTATGTTGGTGTGGACACCACAGAGAGAGGGAGTATGGAGCTTTGGAGTGGCACTCAGATGCATGAGTTCCACTTATATTCAATAGAATTACTTATTTATTGATACTTGTCAGTAGACCCCAAATTGGTTTAATCACACTGTAATATATATATAGGCAAACTACACAAACCTCAAACTGAAAAGAAATTATGTGAAGAAGACTTTTAAAGGAGGATAATCTGGACAACATGAGCCATCAGCCCTTTTAACGCATTAGGCTTTCTCTCAGTGAAGATGAGAGCACTCTGTGTCAGCACTTTCTGCCATTTCATCATGTAAGCTGTAATAAAAGCCGTGATCACATTCACACAGACATAATCGTCCAGTATAGGGGTAAGGTGCCCTGTCCATCACTCCATTCATCCATCCACTCATCCTTACACTCACCCCACCCTACTCCCCTGCTAAAGCAGAACTCCCTCTCTCTTCAGACCCTGCTTGCAGTGTAGCATCGAGCTGAGATTCTGGTTTAAGCGAAGTGCGTGCTCAGCTGTGACAGATTTTAAATGACAGCGTGTGGAATAGAGGTGTTGGTTCAAGATTGCCCCAACAACAAAGGATGCTTGTAAAAGAACAGAAATGTACACAGAAGCAGAAACACTGCTGCCCTGCTGCACTTTGTTTAGTAATCATTTTATCTTCACAGCAGATCAAAAATATAGTACACAAAATTTTGTGCGTTTTCCTTCCAAAAGCCCAGTGTTATTGTTATTGCCATCATAATTTTATTTTCATGGGCTATTTGTGTAATTGCAGCAATGATCAATATCACAGAAAAAGCCACGTCATGCACATCTTTGAACACAACTACTATTTCCATAGCAAACAAACCGTGTACATTTTTTTGATTGCTTCTTTGTTTTCTAGAAAAGAAAAAAAATAGCCTTTGCAGCACCAAACTTTTTATTATGGTCATGTCATTGTATGCTATTATGTATTTCTTTTCATATCCATCAGAGTATCCATATCTGCCTTTCATTTCTCTGCAACTTCTCTATATGAGTGCCTCTTTGTTCCCACCCCAATTCCCTCAACCTTTTCCCTGCTCATCAGTTATAATGACCTTTAGAGTGTTCCTTTTGCTTTTACATGATAGCAAGGCAACATGACAATGACACAGTGCTTCATGTGTCAACCTTCCTGGGAATGTTTTGGGAACACAGTGTAACGCCTTTCCTGATGAGATGCTTGCTTGAAGGAAATCACTTACTATATTTTAATTCAAAGTAAAGTCAAAGCTCTCATTTTAAGAACTCTGTGTGCAGGATGATGGGACGATGCTTGCATATGTGTTTGCATAAGAGATTGTGCGTGAATGTGCGTAATTGTCTATGACTGACAGAGCAGAAGAGGGAGGCATGTTAGAGCCTTTATAAATCTTGTTTGGATGGCACAGGTATGAAATCTAGTCAAAATTTATTAGACTAACATTGTTTGATAACTATTAAACTGACAGCAATGGGAGACTAATATAGATCATTTTTCAAAATTAGTATTTTCAACATGCTACTGTAATAACTCATATTATGTGCTGATGGTATATGTCCTGTCAGAATTCTGTATGACAGTGAGATGGAAGGTGAGGAACTCAAATGGACAAGCTTCTTAATGTGTGCCATTGTGCACTGGGACAATCCACTAGAACTCTTGTAATGAAAAAGAAATCAATGTGCACCTAGACAGTTTGTAATACTGCAAATTTTTTGGGGCTCTGTCAAAGTTTGAGAAATGCAATTGTAAGATATCTGGGTAGTTCCTGCTCTGAAAATCAGTGACTTTGTTGTAATATTTGTTAGATGACAAGTGTCTTTGATGGTACTCCTTTTTTTCATATGCTTTATTAATGAATGATTTGTTGCTGTGTGTTTGTGTGTTGGTGTCTATCTCTGTGTTAGTCCCTGGTTAAGAAATCTGCCTGTGACTGCCTTTGACACTTTGGGGTCAATTTCAAGATTGGAAGAGCAATATTAGCTGTTGTGGTGGGGATAAAAAAAAAAGAAAAGAAAAGAAATTCAACAAAGAACAATTCGCAAGCACATTACAGAGGTTTCTTTTTTGTGACCTTTTGGTAAAAATCTGAACATGACTGTGAAAGAACACAAAGCCCTGATGAGAATTAAAAACAAATTGCTCAAACTGTGATGGTGACATTCCAGTTCAAAGATGACCCGCGACTTTAGACTCACAACTTCGGTTTCAGTGACTGCCTCACAATGTCATCGGCTGAAATTTGCACAACCCCCGCTCCCCACCCCACCTCCTCCTTCACTTTTTGATC
>JAPMNP010511796.1:0-11735 GCA_029874935.1 Atherina boyeri | reverse complement strand
CACACACACACACACACACACACACACACACACACACACACACACACACACACACACAAACACACACACAGGCTATCACACTCATCCACAGAGGAAGTGGTACAGCATTGTGCCGGAAAGAAACCAAGAAAATGATCCATGTGACACCGGGTTAATTTCTCATTGAGGAAACTCCTGTCATGATGTACAAAGGTTTAAATGCCTTGTTATGGTGGGAACTATCAGAGACAGAGATGCTTATCAGCAGAGCCTGCAGTGTGTGAGCAGATGCAGGTCAGCTGTGCCCAGTAGCTCAACCAGAGACCTCCACACCCTGCAGATACCACTGCACTCCACTATCACCCTTCCCACAGCTGATAACTGCTCGTTTGTTGGTGGTATCCTGTGAACTCCAGGGAGGGAGTAGTTCCCAAGTGTCCAGGCTACTGTGGGACAGGAAGGGGATAAATAGTAGCCAATTAGCTTTGATTTCTGGTCAATTAGTCACTTTCTTCGTCTACATTATCGTGTATATTATCTTCAAGGGAGGAAGGAAACTATAAGATAGCTTTCAGGGACTCATTGAAAGTTCACATTTATTCATATCTTCTAATCTTTGTTAGAGTGTGCATTTTTAAATCTATTTGAAAAGTGTATTAAAAAAATTGTATTGAGTTTGTTACATTGATAATTTGGCTGCTTTGTGTTGTGGACTGACATGGTTTACATGGGAGGAGAGAACGCTTGCTTGGGCTTTGCTGGGAAGGAAATTGAAAAGAAACAGAATAGCAGGAGTCAGATTTCATGAAATAATAGCTGACAGAAATGGGAAATGGCAAAGCATAGAGGCACACAGGCCAATAATTATTTTCTTCTTGGCTTAAAGATGAAGCGGCAGATGGAGACAAATATATCAAGGCCACAATAAATGTAGCATTGTGGAGCCAGTTTAACTTTTATACTGTGTAGTTCGAAGCGAATATGGCTTCTGTGCAACGGTTATTGTTAGTTAAGGTTGGCCTGACTTACTTTATCCTGCAGCATAACACTGAATCCTCCAGCTGTTTCCTTCAAGGAATTTCAAGAACAGCATTGTTATCATAATTCATTTTCTTTTTTTTAAACTATTTTTCTTTGCCAAGCAAGATTTCAAGCTAACTGCGGCATCCTGGATCATGTCCATTTGTTTCCTTTGTGTTTAATTGTGACCCGCCAAATTTCTGTGACAAAATGAGAAGCTAAGTGCGAACCAGCACTGTTGTCTTACGCTTGGCCTTCAGGCCATAGGTCAAAGGGCTGCATGCTGGAGCTATCCACTCTGTTATGACACATAGACGCTTGCACGCTATAAAGGCACAAGTGGTCAAACTGACATTGTGGGATACAAAAACACATGGGCACAATGAGGGCTCTCTTAAATCCTCACACATAGCGTAGAGTGGGGAGACGTCCATTTTGACTTTAATTGTGTTGTTGTATCCATTAGCCCAGGGTCATTATGGGCTTATGCAGGGCGTGGGTGGATGAGGATTCATGCACGAAGCAGTGACAGGGGGCTTTTAGTGGATAGACGAGAAGGTGGAGAGCCTCTCCAGCCTGGGCATACCTCTCCTACCTCATGTGGAGTGGCCATGGATTGCTCTTACGACCATTCAAGTTGATCACAGCCAGTCCTCATTGCAGCCATTCCAAACAATGGCTTTTGTTAGTGGTTCTGACTCTTTTTAACATAATTTGGAGTACATTAGTAGCAGATTTCACATCAGTGCTCTGCTTACACTTGTTGTATTTGTGAAGTGTTTGTGGAAGCTTCAGTGAAACAGAGAGAAAATCATGTGGTCAAGTTGGTGAATTTTCATCTGTTCCTAGAAGTTATTTAACTTTCTTTCTCCTTTCTGGAAAAGTAATTTGATTTGGATCAGGAGGGTAAGATCTTCCTCTGCTGCTGGCTTTGTGCCTGTGTGTATTGGAGCGACACACCACAGTCTTGTTTTTGTACATCAGAGAAAGAAAAACGCAGTAAAGGTAAAAGGAAGAACAAATCTTTATTACAAACGTGTATATATATCATCGCATAATCATTTTGACAAATGACTCGTTAGTAAAAACTTGGAAACATAAATGTTTGACAAAAACATGTAATAGACATTTCCGTGGTAACCAAAATGAAAAACGTTCATAAGAGGTGAATCAAGTGAAAATTTGTTCATTTCAGTCCAGAGTTCCAGCTGGTGTTGGCTCTGTCAGATTGTACGATGGCTCCAAATAGATTTTCACCAAAAGAAAATTCAAAAAAAGATTTGACTATGTGCCGGAAACTCCTTTAATTCCGCTTACAGACGTTTCAGGCATAATATTATGCTGTCAAACATCTTCAACACTAATTCAAAACATGATTTGAGGGAAGAATGTGAATCCAACTTTGAGTTTAGATTGTATTGTTTTTTTTCTCACAGTCTCAAACAGACCATTACAAGTGTAAGGCAATAAGTCTGATAATACATGTTTGCAAGGCAAGAGCCCCTGAGAGATCATGAGTCATCACTGCGTGGAAACATACTGCACGGCCTTGTCTGTCACCACAAGAGAGGATGTGCCTCTGTGGCTGCTTCAGTCCCCAGTGACTCTGACAGTATCACGCTCAGGCAAGCACAGCAAACCGCCGCGATGTACAGTAAGAGACACTTGATGTGCCGATGACGTGTTCTTAAGGAGGCAGGGTGAAATAGATGGTGACAGATAGAGGGTCAAACACAGGGATTGGAAGGACAAAACACTAGTTGGGCTTTTAACCGCGTGATGACAGAGCTGATGCCGTGCTTGCAATGTTTCTGTTTACCAGTCAGGGTTTCCACTGTCTTGGCTTTGTTTTAGCCTTGTCAAGAGGCGAGGTGTTCGCTTTAACACCACTCATTCAGGGTGACGTACTCTCTTTTTTTCCAGGCTCTGCTCCAGTTTTTCTTCTCTGTCAACTTGACTGAACACTTCTACTATTCATCCCAGCAGATGGATGTAAGAGAAATACAGAGAGATGGATAAATGAGACAGAAATCTGTTTTAAAAAATGAGTTTATCAGAGAAGCAGGTAGAGACTAAGTCTGAGATGCAGATGTACAGTAAGATGCTAGATTAAGAGCCATCAATTGCCTCCTAATAGCTCACTACAGTTTCTTGTGTCATATTTTGCAGCTAAGTTATGAAGATGTCTTTTAAATAGTGGCACAGAAGGAAGTTAGGTGTGGTTGTGATGTTCTGATGTGAAATCTACCACCTGTGTGGTGTTTTCACTCCCCAAACTCAAACACACTGTAGCTCTCAGGTCATCTTCCATGATTTTTTTTCTCTCTACTGCTCATGTGTATTATATCCGTCTCTGTTTGGATATTTGACCCCATGCAAATGAACTATGCTATGAAAATCTGGCGGATCGAATCTCAGCAGCTACTTGCGGCTGAATGTATCCCCTTTAGGCGTCCTTGCAGTTTTGGCTTTGTATA
This sequence comes from Atherina boyeri, assembly GCA_029874935.1. Classification (NCBI taxonomy): domain Eukaryota; kingdom Metazoa; phylum Chordata; class Actinopteri; order Atheriniformes; family Atherinidae; genus Atherina; species Atherina boyeri. The sequence continues at coordinate 8,259 of JAPMNP010511796.1, read as the reverse complement.
TGTCTCAAGTGAGCACCTAGTCTGATGTGGAATTATTGGTCAACCAAACACTTTGTTGTCCTTAAAAGCTCTGGTCGACTCATCTCAAAGCCGTCTCTCATCACAAAGGCTGCGCTGAAACCGCAGAACGATGCGCGCGATAAAAGAAGACCTGGAGGATTGAGCTCATATCCATCGCCACTTCAAAGACCTGCAGAAGCTATAGGAGCGTTTACTATTGTCTGTTATGCAGGTGTGCTGACTCCCACCAGCTCTGGAGGTCCCAGAAAGCCACAGGAAAGGGTTTGCTCAGATGCTATCTCTCTCAAATCCAGACAACATGGTGGGGACACAGACAATAGAAGGCATGTGGACAGTGGTGTGTGTTTGCAATCAGTGCTCAACTTTCTGGGCTGATCCAAATGTTTGCAGGGAAAAAAGCATTTTGATTTTAGTTAAGTTTAAATATGTGCAGGATTTAGTGTAGTTTTCCTGTGGAAATAATGCAACACAGCTGTGCCAGCTTTATCCCACGCTCCAAAAAGATGCAGATCAGGTGGAAAGAACTTTTTAAATTCTATGCTCTCATTGGTCAGCATTGGTATTTTTGTTTGTCCATTATAAGTGCTCTCAAACTTCACATTTGTAATAGAAAGTAAGTGTCTATTAAACTTTTTCAGGCTGATTTCACCATGGACTCTTTATACATGTTGCAAGTGTGTATTCTTTACCTTTTATGATAAAGGAACTGGCTTCTACAGATACGAAGCTCAACTCAAATACTGAAGAAGCATTTTATTGATGTCACCCATATGGCCATGCTTCCCGGCAGGTCTCACCCACATGATGCTCTCAACTATTTTTCTTTGCCTCACAACAAACTAAATGCCCTCATGTGCTGCTCCAGAGGGCAACAAGCCCCGTCACATCCAGGCCCTGATCTGCTTTTTCGCCTTTGTTGTGCACAATGTAGCTTTTTTGGCTGTGCAGTCTCTTATCTTGCATTTGCTGGCATATTCTGTTCTGGGCAGAAACCAAACATGGATTTATTTGATAATGTGCTCGGAGGGAAGGTGGTTGCAGCATTTTGTCATAAACTGTTTCCCAATGTGAAGCATGTTGTTTTATCTCAGAGATGTGCTGACCTTATCTGCTTGCTAAATCATGACCTCTGAAGACCAAGGATGTTCAGTTTGCTGAAGAGATACTGAGGTGGATGATGATGATGATGATAATGGCTGTGGCGCTTCATTGCGTGCATGTTGATCTCTACTCTTTAGCCCTGTTTCCACCAATTGGTCTGCATCAGTACGGGACGAGTCAGTATGCTTTTTTCTTTGCTTTTTTCTTTGCATTTCCACTAGCAAAATATTGGATGGGGGCCAGACTATCCAATATGAACTGTCCTACTTTTTAGGGATCCTTTCATTGGGGTCCCAATCTTCCAGATTAGGGGTGCAACGCCCTCCGTGTATTCTTCACAGTTGTCTGAACGGGAAATGCTCTGTTTACACAGGCTATTGCTAGCTGATTGTGCACATCCTTGTGACCAGAAGTCATTCTGATGTGTATTTCAAATTTAAAGGTCCTCCAAATATTAAAATATGACAGATATTTTTTTTGCGATTTCAGAGTAGTTTGAACGGGAAATGCTCTGTTTACACAGGACTATAGTACTGATTACTGCACCTTAGTTTGTTTTTATATAATTGAGTGGAATGAGTCTTAAGTTACCTGTGCAGGGTGTACCCTCCCTCTCGCCTGCTAATAACTGGGATAGGCTCCAGCCCCCCGCGACCCTGAATTGGATAAAGCGGTATAAATAATGGATGGATAGATGGAGTCTTAAGTTTAATGTTTTAATGAGCAAAAATCCTTGAATAAATAAATGAGTTGAATGGTATTTAGTCCTTTTTTTCTCTTTTTGCTGATCTGGAAATTGATCCGAAATGTGACACAAAAACCATGATCTGATGCGAACCATGGGTTTATTGATCCGTTGCACCACTATTACCGATTTGACAAAAAAAGGGTGGAACTTGACACACTGAAATCCATCGATCGCTACAAAGAATGATCACTTCTTGTGCAACTAAGTACAAAGTGGCAACAGCTCCATGTTTAAATATATGGTGTATTTTTTGTTGTTTAAAGTTACATGCCAAGAAAAAAGATGGATGTTCACCATTCTCATTTGTTTCCGTGTAATCTTCTTGCTATAATTCAAGGAAGGCGTCCCTATGACATCAAGCTATTACATAGCTGAGGCATCTATCGCTATCAGGCCCATACGCCACCTACAGGGTAATGATATGATTGGAGGGGAAAATGCAACAGAGATCAGGATTTACCAAACCAAAACGACCCATACCGACCTGGCCTACTGGTTGAAACAGGGCTTTTCTATCTACAAGACTATTTTAGGGAGGCTTCATGTTTACTTTTCTCACTTGCTTGTTTTATACTCCCTTCAGCTGCTTAGTGAGTACTGTGCATCAGTTGGGTCAATAGGTGCTAACGAAATGTACATCTAAACACACATCCTGGCAGCTCTTAACATGATGCCGTTTGTGTGCACCCCCCCGCTCCAACCATGTCGTCATGCTGGAATCTGCACAATGTTTAGTTTAGTTGTAATAGAAATAGCTGGAGTTTTTTATTTTTCTAAAATAATCTAAACTTTTACGATTTAAGGTTATTCATCCAGCTTTGTGGGTCTTTTTTGCACCCTGATTTGGAAAGTGTGCACAGATTGGTTCTTAACAGTCCAGTTCATGCATCTCTATGTCTCCATTTTGCAGAAAATTGTAGCATCTGCCACAACCCCAACACTCCTCCACCTCCATGCCCTGCATTGACTTATCCTTCAAATTGTCCACTCGCTTCTTTCTACTCCAGATTGGCTCCTCTCCGCTATCTGGACATTTAGTGAATGATCCATTACACACACAACATTATGGTGTTTCTGTAAACACTTGGAAATGGCATGGAAATAGGTGAAATAAGGACAAGGAAAGAAAACATTATTCAGATATTTAAGATAAACTGCTCCTTAGAAATGAACATTCCTGCCTCTAGATACTATTCTAGAGCAGCTTTTACTGCAGAGAAATGACAAAGATAAAATAAGCTTAAAACGTAGAACCCAAAGGATGAGTTGGCCTTATTAAAAGATAATGGAAGCAGCTGATCTTTAATAATTGTATTATATTGTGCGTTTTGATAGGTTTCTTACTACCCTTGTTCAAGCCTTTCTTGTTCCCTAAAGGATTAACTGCCAGAGGAATGTGATTAGATGTTCACATATTAATTTTTCAGCTGTGGATGTTTAGAAGATCCATCAGCAGCTGTATTACAGGGGGAGCCTGTAGGGGAGAGGATTGAAGAGATATGAGACCACTATTTAATATTCTCTTTGAATGTCCAGTCAAACCAGCAGATGTCCTCTGTTGGCAATGCTTCCATATTATTTTGTGATGTGAAAATGTCTCCCTGCTTGTCATCATCATGACAGTTATTATTTGCAGTTGTATGGCTTTTCTGTACAGGATGTAGACACCACAACATCAAGGGACTGAATTATGTTAACAGATGTGATTTTTAATAGACAGCTAAGCAAGTTAATTATTTTTCATAATTTTCTTGACTCCTTTGTGGATTGAAATAGATATTTTCCTGTGGTTTCTGAAAGATGATCAGATGAATTTTGTAAAAAAAAAAAAAAAGCTATGGAAGGCTTTGAGTTAGAGCTGAGACAGAGATATAGCAAAGAAACCAAAATGGCCACTCTAGATATGTTTGCACAGAAATCTCCTTAAAAATTCTCTCTATTTGTCAACTTGTTCTCAGACTGCCAAGCTTGAACTCTGGGAGTCTCTGCAAGAAGCAGTCAGTACCTCAGAGGAGGAAAAGATTTCTCTTCCACCTCTATAAATCTAGCGGATATTTTGGAGTTTTTCTGTGAGTCGCGCTGGTGCAGTAGCTTTAAATTTCCCATGCTGCTGGGCTTGGCTTCGAACCCAAGGGAGAGGCGGCATAAATCAGCTCACTAGGATGTTTCAGGCATGTTAACAGTAGCAAAGTATCCCATAAAACAATGGAGAAAAAAATTCGGAAAAACTATGGCATAACATTTTTGTCTGCAGCCCGTCGAATGAAAAATTAAAGTTGATAAATCCAGGACTTAACATCAGTTTTGAAACCTTACACAGTGTTAATTTCACAGGGATCAGTGTAATTTCTAGCACATTGGCTAAAACTTTCTCCTTGGCCTCAATTTTGCATGTTGGACAAGTTGACAAGTGCAGTGAAAATCTATAGCAGTGACCGTGCAGGAAAACACACTCACTGGTCAGGCGAGTTCAGAAGACCAAATTCCAACTCTGTATCTCTTTCTGGCACACTATATCTGACAGCATTCCCTCATCCCATTCTTTTGGGTATCACTTCCCACTGTAACAGATCCCCCTCTTAGATAGGGTTATGGAGATCTTTTCATCTTCTCGGTGCGCATCTGGGACAGTTTAGGGTCCATGTGGAAACCATTGAAATGGGGACGGCAGCTGATCGGAGAAAGATGTGCCCCTCCAGAGCCGCAGCACATGTTTGGATACCAGTACCCTTATTTGCTTAGACTCACCCTCTTTAACATTCCTGTGCCCTATATCTCTGAAGGACCCCCACCTCTCTACTTTTACTTAACCTCTACAACCTTTTCCTCTCTATGTCCCTTTTCCTCCATCTCTTCTGCGTCTGGTAAAGAGATCGAGGAGGGATCAGGATGGTGGAAATGAAAGTGGCCATGACGAAAGGCTGAGGGATCTGCTGTAACATTACATTTGGATCCCCTTGTGTTTTTTTTTTGTTTTTTTTCTTCCTCATTTTTCCTCTGAGCCTGCCTGTTTCCCTCCACACAGCCGCTATCATATTACTCTTCCCCAGTCACCTCTGCAACAGCCGCTGATGTAATCCTAGTTTATGGTCCGGTCCCAACCAAGACACGGTTTTCCACAACAATCACTCACTCCTACTGTTTCTTAAGCCTCCATCAAATTAGACTCTCATTGAAAACTAAGTGTGTTAAACTGAGATTTCCACTACACTAATTATAGATGAAAGGGAGACTTCTAACTTTTCTGGTTTAAATTAGTTTAGTTGACATGTGCTGCAGAGACATCCGCACACCGCATGTCCACTGGATCTCATTAAGAACACATTAATAAGGTGCAGTTCAAACAATCTGGCTGCACAGTCATTTGGGAGAGGTAAAAGACCTAACTGCACATATGTACTGATTCGAACCTAACAGACTCTTAACACACTGTGCTGTAAAGGTGGAAGTTGGTGTATATTAACCTGTGGACGTTCCAGCCGACATGAAGCACTGTCATGGAAAAATGGTGCGTTCCAAAACCCTAAAACTGCTGCCTTTGTAGATATCTACTTAGTCATCGAGTCATCGAGTGCCGTTCCAAAACCAAAATTCGATTACTTCCTGTCTTCTAAGGTGACTTTAGAATTTGAATTAACGGTCAAATCTGAAGGCAGCAGCGATGCACGCTTGAAGCTGCCTCATGACCCATAATTCTTTGCGACACCAACTGACTTAGCAAAACTTATCAAGATTTTGGCTGAAATGTCTCAGATTTCCACCGCCGAGTTTGTAGACAAATGTAAGATTTTAGTTTTTTTTTGTTTTTATTGCATGCAAATGTAAATAAATAAAATAAGGTTGAAACGAATTTCGTCGATCTGATATATCTATTGGCTCCAGAGCGCAGAACGTATTTGCGTGATGACGTCGCAGAACAAATGCTAAACTCAGCCGTTGTCTTATAATCCCGTTCCATAACAATTCATAGAAGTCATCTTCGAAGTCATTTATTGAGGCAGTTGACTAATTGGGCATCGAGCAACGAGTCAGTTGACTAAGTTTTGGCACACATCCAAAGTCTCATGTCTTCTCCCTGCCTGGCCTTGTTTGCACAGCATGGCTATATAATACCGCTGTATCAGTCTTCACTGTTTGCGGATAATATGGCTTTGTTTTGGGAAGACGAGCAAGAGACGGGGGAATGTCCTGTTATCTGGACACAAGATCTCAGAATAACAGTGAAGTGAAAAGATTTGCAGCAGATGTTTGTACTCCAAAATGTTCTAAAGAGGGCAAGCAGGAGGTCAAATGGTCCTCTGTAGGCAAGCGCCCTGTGTTTATGGATTTAATTTCTCTGATGGCGTGAGTAAGCCAGCTGACAGGTTCCTGTTACAGAACCCCCTCCTGTCCGGGATCATGAGTTATTCACCCTGCACGAATCGGTCCATATCATTGCATGTCACATTCAATTAGGGGGATTTGTGATGACTGTGCCGTCCTGACTGCTACTAATTCATTTATCCATCGCTGCATGTTTCCCTCTGTCCCTTAATCTCCTTCGCTTTCCTACACACGGCACACAGACGAGCACACAAACAAACACGCATGTAAAAACAGACAAGCTCACAGATTTCAGTTCCGCAGGAAGGAAAACAAGTCGTCTCACATCTCTTTTCTCAACACTCCTATTCAAGGGTGCCATGGCCGCTCTGGGTCCTACACAGCTTCTTTGTCATAATAAAAATGAGGAGGGGTCAGATCTGGAGAAGCAGCAGAGGAGGTCTGGGGAAGGGGGGGGCTGTAAGGGGCTCCAAGGGCCAGGAATGTTAATTGGGAAGATTGTTTTAATAAGGTCCTCATCTCTGCAGATGCTGGGAGAGGGTTTGCTTGTGGGGCCACACAGACGGGAGGGTAACTCACAGGGAGATATTGTCAGAAAACATAACTGACACCACGTGAAGCGAGCTGTGCAACACTCAAGTAAAGATATTCCATTGCTCTTGGCATGTTTATGGCTGCTTTTCTGAGGGTAAAAGGATTTACTGTAATTAGCTTTCTATGGTGACAAATGTGCAATCTGCATCTCCACGCCATTTGTGTCGTTTAAAATCCTATTACGCTGTGAAGACTCAGACTTTGACTGAGCAAAGGCAGAGAAGAAACGAAAGCAGAGAGCAAAGACAGAGTATTCATGAATGGTTATTTCATTCAAGCAGCAAAATATTTTCCCACTTACCTCAAGTGGCATCTAATTATGCAGATATCTGCTTTGAGGTTTGGAGATACCGGCCTCTAAGATTTCCTCCTCTACTCCAAAACAAGCCAGTCTTGTTCATGTTGCAGGACAAAAAAATCCCATTGTAGAAAATGAGACTGCAACAACTATTTGTAGAATCTCTGACCCCATTTCAGACAAAGCTCAAATAAGTAGTTTTCTTAGGAGCAACTGTTCCTCACACACTCAAATTTAGACTAAAATATGTCAGCCAGAACTGTAATAACAGGGACAAGGCACATTAAGAGAAAGTTTGAACATGCTCACATACCTGCACTGTTGTTGGCAAATTCTGAACTATTGAGATGAGATTTGTCTTGTGCTGAGTATTCCTTTATGTTCCAGCTTTGCTTGGATGCCACAGGGAGACTTCATGTTGTGTGTATTGTGTGCATGATTCCGAAGCTGTTTATAGACATGATACCGTTCAGTTTTAGCTCAGTAGTCATACTGCCTCCGTTTGTGTGTCTGAGAGGGAGAAATAGTTGAAAGAAAAATGAATGAGCGAGCATACTGTACAGGTGTACCTGTTAGTGTGTATGATAGAGTTACATCTGCTCTTTTGTGTCTGTGTGCAGTCGGCTACAGGCTTGAGGCTGTACGGAGAATGATTACAGCTAAGTTAGTGAACTTTTCTGTTCCTCCTCCTGCTGCTTCTTGGGGAATTAACAGCAGAGCTCCACCTATAGACGGGATTTAAAACACCTTACTCTTTTGCTTATACTTTTTTATATCTAAAAATAAAGCTGGGTTCAGTTTGTGTTGCCAGTGTGGATGTTTCATTTAAAAAGACTGCTGTGTTGCTGTGTCTTTAAGTTGTTTTTGGTTGTGAAGGTGGTGCAAATGAAGGTAATTGTCTGCTTGTAAAGCATGTTTATTTACCTGCTTCTCCCACCTTTACCTCCCTCATTATTATTTTACAGCTCTCTGAGCCTCTCCTAAAGCACTGTTTAGGAATGGAAAGAGAACGAATTGGCATCAGGTTTATGATCTGTACATGTGGAATTTTTTATTTAACTTTGCCTGCATCTAGCAAGAAAACTGCACTTTTCTCAGAGAACTTAGCAACCACAATATCCAATGCCGTGTTTCCACAACAGGTACCATACTTCCCTTGAGAATCAGAGCAGAC
>JAPMNP010509137.1:0-10196 GCA_029874935.1 Atherina boyeri | reverse complement strand
AGCACAAAATGTAAACAATAACATAATTTGGGGGCTGCAAATCCGTTTTTGAAATGAGAATATCCTGGCTAAATAAAGGTTGTCAGTGATATAAGTATTTGAAATTAACATAATTCTTTAATGTAACATGTCAGCACCATTTAATGAATAATTAAAATAACCCTAACTTAAAATTGAGATGATGCATAATTCTTACATATGGCTCCTTTAACTTTGTAGGTTTTTTTCAAACAGCTTTACCTCTCAGGCATCAGAGCTGATAAGGAAGGTGTCTGTTTTCCGAGGGGGCCTCTGTTGTCTAAACAGGGATGTGCTGATCCAACAACAAACTCAGAGGAAACGGGAGAGGAGGGAGAAGCAACACACACATGGAAACATGATGGGTGGATCAAGTGAAGTAACATAAGGGAATAATATTGTTTGGTGGCGCCGCAGACAGATGCTTCAATTACAGCAAGGCTGTGAGGAGATGAAGTGTAGTTGTTTTGAGAGGAGATTATCGGAATGTGAAATATGTCGTCTGACAGGTTCGATTTATAGTTTCGATTGCATGTGAAGTTCTGCATGGGAGTTGTATCAAACTGGCTGATTGTGCTGATTCAAACAAGTCATGTTGCGTCTTCTGTGTGCTGATTGATGTTGCGACACACTAAGGGGTGAGCTGTAGGTTAAGAAGAGAGAGGTATTTTCTTCAAGCCGAGGCTCCGAGGCTGAGCTCAGTTCAGGGTGATGACAGCTGTTGACAGTTCTTGGCTCCTCGCCCTTTTTCTCCACGCCAGGTAAAATCCCCTTCCTCCTTTTCCTCCTCCTCCTCTCTTTCTCCGGCTGCCTTCAGCCAATTGCCTCCCACCCCAACTCCGTCCGTCGTGTTTCCCTGAGTCACGTCCCTCCTCACCCGCTCTCACCACCCTCAGACATTGTCAGTCACTACCTCTCTGCTGGCGCCAGATGCAGCTTCTCCATTTCAATAGGAGCTATTTTTCCACTTGTTCTCTCAGGGCCACTTTTACATTGTCAGTGTTACTATATAAACAGAAAACAGTGATCAGGTTACAGTGCCACTCATTCAGCTCCTCGGCTCTCATGTCTCAAAACTGAATGCATAATATAGTTACTACTCACTAAACACCTCTTTCTTTACTCACATAGTTATGTGTGAAATGTGAGCCTCTATGAGCAGTTTCATCGCAGCAGTTGAAGATTAAATGTATGGATGATTGTGGAATATTTGCAGATTTTCTTTTTTTTGATGCATTAACACATGTAACACCAATCATTTATTTTCGATGGGTTTTTTCATGTGCTAATTACTTTCTAAATGAATCAAGAAGTTATTTGGTTTGTATAAAGTTGAAAATGATATGAATATAAGAAGTCAAAATGACCTGAGACCCAATGGACTCTCCTGTAACTGCCTATTAGATCAAAATACCACAATATTTCTCTTAGTTTCATGTAAAAAAAAAGAAATGCAGTAAATCCACCCAAGTGAGAAGCTTGTCGGTTGATGCATTCTTCAAGCACTGAGTCACAGTACAGATAATGCCAAATAAATTCTGTGCTTACTCATTGTTATGTGGAAGTAGAAATGTCCTTTTCCTATTATTCTTATTGTTGGAGAATAATGTTTTCCCGCTTAAATTTTTGCTTTCTTTTCTAAGGAATTTATCATAAAAAGGCAAGAACTGGGGATTATTTATCTTTTCCACTAGGGAAGAGATACCAAAAAGATTTTAATCAATAGAGCTGCTGATCAAGTCATTACTAGAGCAATACAAATAGAATTTATTTCCTATCAAAATCTTGATATAAGGTGTTCTTACATGGGAGCTGTACTCATTTCAGCCTGTTTTAAGGACATATATCATACAAGTAGGCATTTGTCCAGTACTTTATGAGTAACTTTCTACTTTGTTCTGGCTTTCTCTAACGCAGTGCAGACCAAATAAGTCACTTACACGGAGTGATTTCACATGATGCATCTCAGTACTCCAGCCAATTGTGCAGATGTGGGAAATAGAATGAATATGTTGTATCCTCACCACATATCTTTTTTAGTTTCAATGTTGTACGATGGCCTGAAAGTCTGTATTTTCTGAGAACAAATTAAAAACGACAGTAATGTTGTTAAAGCTCACTGGGAGACTTAAAACCAACAGAAATGTTTGAATTTATGCACACATGTCATCAAGAAATGAATGGCAGCAAATGTGCGGTCATCCCAGTTGGGTTTTTCATTTCCAATTCAGAAAAAATGCTCAGTGAGAAAAACAGTCACCTCAGTGACTTATGTACATGCTTGCATAGAGCCGTGTCAAAACCGGTTACCAGTCACTGAAAACATCTGAAGTCATCCAGCTGTAACCAAGTTCTTATGTTACTTTAATCATTTTACCAGATAGGTTGGTTGTGAAAAGAAAGTAGTGAACTGAAGCCAGCATTTGGATTTACTTTATGAATATTTTTGTCCTGCTAGGATCCTAAAACCCAAACATAGTGAGTTGTTTCCAACAGGTTTAAAAGAATCAAAATTGATTCCACCAAAGCTAGCGCTGATCTCAACAGCCAACTCACTCCTAAATGAGAACGGCCTCATATGTGCACACACTCCTGAATTTCAAAGTAGGCTTGTGATCATTAGGCTTCTTCTGTCAAGGTCAAAGTTAAATAGTCAGGATTGTATTTAACCTCTCGGCCACTGAGAAGTTTTTGTCCTAAGACTCAACTCACTATTTCCCTCTCTTTCTCTTTTCATTTCACCCTCTCTGTTTTTATTAGATTATTCCTTTGTGCCTCTGCCTCCATGTTTTTGAAACCTTACTACTCTTGTTAATGACAAGCTGTGGGTTCAGGTTGGGGTTGAAGGCCACATTTGGTTCAATCCTGTGCTGTCCATTGAAGGTGACAGGAGGGGCTGTGACTTTGGGGTTTTTTGACCCCCAGATTCTTTATTTTTACTAGGAAGGGATCCAAGGATGGAGCTGTTGATGTGAATAGCTGCCCAAGGTGACTGGATCCCAATAAAGAGGCCGTCACCCTGGCCGGGGGCCTCCTTCCCATCCGAGACACAACCTTTATAGGGCTGCTTATGAGCCTGGGCAACTATTAAACCCCGTCCAGCCTGCACTGAGGAATTTAGGGCCAGGAAACAAGGGAGTGGGGGTGGGAATGGGCTGAGGGAGGTGAAGCTAGGGTGACTGAAGGTGAAAGTTGAAAGGCATGTTCGATGGAATCTGTTGTTCTTTGGTCATCACAATTTTGAATCTGCATAAGGTTTGTTGCTGTGTTATCGTATTTCTTTGCTCCACGTTAACTGCAGTGTGCAAATCCCCAGTTTAAAACAGCTGAACGAACTTCAATGCGTCCATTTTACATTGTTGATTTTGACCCTTTTTTCCCTAGCAGCAGTTGAATGACTTCGCCTGGGGTCAGTATATGGTGTTATACAGTGTGCCATTTTCTTTAGCGAGACGGTGAGAGGGAACAGAGGGAGACAGGCGAGTCTCATAAACATCCCACCTCATGTTTGTTCACATGAGGCTTCAGGGATATGGGCAGGCCTGGTTGGACAGCCTTTCAAATAAAAACCTAAGCTCGTGCATGTTCCTATGTGCACACGAGCACACACACACACACAAAAAAAAAATCAGATGTCAGTCAAAAAGTCAACAGAGGCATCTCACTCCCCCCCATTCTCCAATAAATGGTGAAGCCAATCAAATCTCAGCTGCCAATCAGCATTTTATCAGCAGGGCCATCTGGCCATCAGCTAATTGTGTCTCTTTTAAGTCTCTGTCAATCAGCAGTACCCCCCCTCCGTTTTCTCTTAAAAATGTCTGCCTTTGAGCTTGTTGCCTTCTGGCTCCATGGGGTGGCCTGCATGGGGTTGGGGGTTGTTTGTTGACCACTCTCTCCTAATCAGTTGCTGCATTAGCTTTCATCATAGTTTCAAAGAGTTAATGTAAACAACATGCTCTGATATAATAAGAGAACTTTCTCTCTCTCTGTCCTCCTGCAGCGGTGGAGACCCAGAGCACCAGTTCAGAGGAGATGGTGCCCAGCTCTCCTTCCCCCCCTCCTCCTCCTCGGGTCTACAAGCCCTGCTTTGTGTGCCAGGACAAGTCATCTGGTTATCACTATGGAGTGAGCTCCTGTGAAGGCTGCAAGGTAAATGAAGCCAGAGGTACATGAAGAGTTTACAGGACATGTATGAATTTGAAGAGCTGAGGTCGACCGAAAAGAGATCCAGAGTGCGAACCCCATGAGCCTGACAGATGCGCACAGCTTTGCTCTGATGGTTGTTGTTGTTGTTGAGCTGCCCCCCAGTGTATCCTTGCTAGTACTGCATATATGTGATGTAACAATATGGGTACTGTTTCTAAATGAAATCAAGCTGTTGTCACATGTTAAATGAGTTCACAGAGGGACTAATAAATTATTGTTGGAGAAACAGTTTTACATTTTGAGAGTTATGCCTCTATACTCCCTACAGGAAAAAAAGAAGAAAAAAGGAAAACCATCTATGTCTTATATTACAGTTTAAAAAAGAAAGAAAAGGAAACTTTGCACAAACAGTATGCAGTTTTTTTGCAAATGATGAAAAGTTTCACTGTTATTAACAGTAGTGCAAAGACATTATGATATATCAACTATTAAAACAAGACAAGTTTTACATTCGATTGGATGCAAGCAGCAAATAAAAAAATGGATATTTTTGCCACTCTATTACAATATGATTTATTTTTACACCTCTCTGAGAGCTTTTTGTTTAACCCTTGATAAAGGATTTGATCTCCAGAACAGTTCCAGGCCTCCTTTGTCATATTTTGTCAGTATTTCTAAGGGGTGACGGATCTGGACTGCAGGCAGGTCGGTTTAGTTCCTGGACTCTTTAACCAAGAATAAATACTGCTGTAATATGTTTAGAGTTTTGTTTCCCATCGTCTTATTGAAATTAGCAGATTGTTCCCTGAAAAAGATCAAGTCTGGCAGCATATATTTCTTTAAAATCTGTACCGTGTGTATTATTCAGCATTATTGGTGCCTTCACAGATGTGCAAGTTCACATTACTCACTTGTTTCTTTCATTTCGAGATTCCTCTAAATTCTGAACCTTTTAATTTCCCCCCCTAAATAATTTATTAATAAGGATGAATTAATCCAGTTAGTTGTTTCATGTTCAGTCAGGTGTTTTTTTTAGCATTATGCAACTTTTTCAGACTTCTGTGGCTTTTGCCCCAACTTTTAAAATGTGTTTCTAATTTTCAAGCTATTTTAAGTAAATGTTGAGTTAAAAATAATAACTTTTTGGAAGCAGGCTTGTATTTCTGTGTTTATATAAAAAGCTTTGCAGAATGGCAGGACATGAGAAGAGATAGCCAACTGGCTCACTATAAAGTTTCCTAAATCCATCTTCTAGCATCTTTAAAGTTCAGCCAAGTCAGCGGTTTCCTCTTTTCAGTCTTCATTTTAAACCAAAAAAATCTGAGATAAAGAAACGTCTTTTGGGAGATCATTTCAGATGAATATTATTCTTTTTCTTAAGCATGATGCAACATAGATTCTTTTACATGTTGTAGGGTTTTTTCCGGCGCAGTATCCAGAAGAACATGGTGTATACCTGCCATCGAGACAAGAACTGTCAGATCAACAAAGTGACTCGTAACCGCTGCCAGTACTGCCGGCTGCAGAAGTGCTTTGAGGTTGGGATGTCCAAAGAAGGTCAGTAGACCAAATAAATACATTTGAATGTCTCATTTTTTAATGAATCCATCCTCAAGATGAAATAGTAAAGGTGAAATTAAACATCTCATGCTGATCCCATTTTTTTTATCAATAGCGGTACGTAATGACAGAAACAAGAAGAAGAAGGATGTGAAGGAGGAAGTCGTGCTGCCAGAAAACTACGAGCTCAGTGGAGAACTGGAGGAGCTGGTAAACAAAGTCAGCAAAGCTCACCAAGAGACCTTCCCATCTCTGTGCCAACTAGGAAAATACACAACAGTAAGTTTTTATTTATGATTATATCCACCTTAGGGGACACTGTCTACTCAAGCATTAGCTCACCGCTTTGCAGGATGGACACACACACACACACACACACACACACACACACACACACACACTATGCACGGCCACACGGAAAAAAAGTTTCCCTGTTTCTCTCTCCCAGAATTCAAGTGCTGACCACAGAGTACAGCTGGACTTGGGCCTGTGGGATAAGTTCAGTGAGCTCTCCACTAAGTGCATTATAAAGATTGTGGAATTTGCCAAGCGGCTACCAGGCTTCACTACGCTCACCATCGCTGACCAGATCACCCTCCTCAAATCTGCATGCCTGGACATCCTGGTACTAGCCCCATGCTTCTACCTCTTTAACCGATTACCCCCTCCACTCCCTAATGCTTCCTCATTTGTCACGCTGCTTTACTTGTTCATACAATACAAGATTTTGATTTTGATCCTGAGAAGTTTTAATATCAAAATTTTACTGAACTTTTGAGTATTTTACAAACCGTCTCTGCCTTTTCCTCGTGATTAGATGCTGAGGATATGCACCCGCTACACCCCAGAACAGGACACGATGACATTTTCAGATGGCCTGACTCTCAACAGGACCCAGATGCACAATGCTGGCTTTGGCCCGCTCACAGATCTAGTGTTTGCCTTTGCTGGTCAGCTTCTGCCTCTGGAGATGGATGACACAGAGACGGGACTCCTCAGCGCTATATGTCTCATCTGTGGAGGTAAGTCAGGGTCACTTCTCTGCAGTCATGGACATGATGACGGAAAGGAACCTTGAGAAGGATGTGCTCCTAGTTTTAGTGTGTAGCCAGTTTCATGAAGCCTGTAAAGTGTCTCATTGTTTTTGCAGTTATCTCTATCTCATCCTGTCAGCTGTTTGTCAGATTGCAAGCATTTCCGCCTTTCACTGGTACATCCTTCTTGCACCCCCTCCAGACCGCATGGATTTGGAAGAGCCAGAGAAGGTAGACAAGCTGCAAGAGCCCCTGCTAGAGGCTCTGAAGATCTACACCCGACGCAGACGCCCGAACAAGCCTCACATGTTTCCCCGCATGCTGATGAAAGTCACAGACCTCCGAGGGATCAGCACCAAAGGTCAGCTTATGTTTTTTGTTTTTTGTTTTTTTTCTTCTGGAGTACATTTCAAAGGAAACCTCAGCAGTCATCTGCCAAACCTCAATATCCATTCACAGAGATTAGATGAGTATTTAAAGGGTTCATTTTATGCTTTCTGGGTTTTCCCTGCCTTTCAGTTGTGTTTTTGGAATTTTGGTCTGTAAGATTACAAGGCCCAAAGTTCACAATTAAGGGAGTTATTTTCTTCCACAGAAGACTTCTGAAATGCCCTCTTTTCCCGTCCCTTTTTTTTCTTAAACTTGATGACATCACCATGTAATACAATTGCATGATGCCATCCAAGTGGCTTGCTTGGTATCTCACAAACAGCACCATTTTTTTTTTACCAGTCAGAGCAGATTAGGCCTTGCAAGCGAGGGGAGCTGAAAGAGAAAGTATCTAACACCGAATGTCTTAATGTGACCTCTGTTAAGAAAAGTGAGAAAATTCAACGATGATGTTCATTCAGTTTTGTGTTTTTCTTCTTGTTTTCCTTTGTTAGTCTCAAAGGTTGAGTTTAGAGACAGAGCATGGTCTTGGATGACACAGAACCTGACTATAAACAGAAGTCAGAATGCAAACCTGGGTGTTTGCCAGGCTTTGTATGCTTGGACCACGTCTAACACTTATGGTTGTTATGTTTTGAGCGATATAGGCCCATTTTTAACTAGATGGCTCTTTAATCTGGAACCTTCTGATGTAATTATATGCTTTTGTCCATGTCCTTTGTTACTTCATGTCCCTATATCATGCTATCATGTGTTGTCCATGTATTATATCATTGTATTTTACTGTTTTGTTTTAGTCAATCTACTTGCCTAGGGACCAAAGATGGAAACTAGCCACTGGCTATAATCTTGCATATTTACATGACAATGTCCATTAATATGCCAGGTCCCTAGTCTTAAATAAATAAATTGAAATTGAAACTGGAATTCAACCGAGTCAACTTTTAGTGACTCTTCCATAGTTCATAAACGTTCCACTGAATGGATAGAATTCAATAGAATTTTGTTTTAGTTTTTTTTATTCCTTCTCACACGTGTGGTGGAAATCTAAAATAAAGATACTAGCATTGATGTGACAGCACAAAGAAGGTTTGATTATGAGATTTTGCGCAAGGGTGGAATAAGACAGGTCTGACAAAGACAAGAGAAAGACGTAGGAGATAGTATGTGAGGGATGTTTCCATTATGAGGGCATATCTAGCACAAATAGCATGTTTCCTTTACTCACACTAACAGTTCATTTAATGTGCATCTGCTTCTAGGTGCAGAAAGAGCTATCACATTGAAGACAGAGATCCCAGGCCCCATGCCTCCACTGATAAGAGAGATGTTGGAGAACCCGGACCTCTTTGAGGACAGCAGTGACTCCTGCGACAGTGCTGCAGCCGCTCCCCCTGCCACTCAAGCCATCAAACAAGAGGAAAAGCCCACGTACGAGTCAGCCTTTGAGGAGGAAGAAGAGGAGGATGAGGATGACTACTGGGATGAGGAGAGAGAAAGAGGAGCAGACAGTGACGGAGAGCCTTGGGGGGAGGCGGCAGCGACCACGCAAAAGAAAGCAGTGACGGGGAAAGTCTGAGGAGACAGCATCAGCTCCCAGATTTAGGCTCACACACACACCTTCAATGATGCTTCTCTTATAAACTGTACATAATGACTTTGAGGAAAATGTGTTAAATTCAGTATAGGAAATAAGGAATTGAAGAAGAAAAAGCACTACATTTCAGTGGATTCATGAGGGCGCCGTTAAACGTCACTGTGCCTGTGACTGTTCAAAAGATATTTCACAAGTGTTTTGTCCACGCAAAGAGAGGAGAAAAAAATTGTTGGGCAGAAAAATATGCACTCCTCCGCTTTCTTTTAAGGGCTATGCTTTGTAGAAAATTGATGTCAAAAGTACATTGCAACAACTGAATTCTACATGGCGTGTCCACAAGTATCCTTTCAGGCTTACTTTTATTACTTTTCAGAGATATGCAACCTATTTTTTCATTGTATGTTTTTTCTAAGCATGTATACACCTCTGTCTTTATGCCTGTCTGAGGGACTTTGTGCTTTTGAATATTTTTCATCAAGTCCTTTCTCACCTTTGAACTGGACATTTGGTGATTTTTTCTTTCTTTTTGCTTTAAACTTATGTGTTTCTGCTTTATTGGACAACAAGTGAAAAGCAATAGCAGGAAAAGACAGGGAGTCATGAGCAGGACTCAAACTCACAGCGTGGAAATCACATGACGTGAGTTTCTGTTAATGGCTACAGCCTAATCTGACAGAGAATTTACAGGAACAGATCGTTGGCTGGTATTGTAACTCCGGTGCCAAATTTCTATTAAAAAAAGCAAACAAACACACAAAAAAAAACAAACAGCAACATATCTCTACCTCTCATCCAGAATTCCCAAAACACTTTTGAGTCTGCAGGGTGGATTTATTGCCATCAGAGCCATGCCTCAGCTGTCTATAACACATCTTCTGTCAAAATAAACATCCCTTGTCAGAACTTCCTCTTACAACAGTAGGGATGATTAACAATCAAATGCTACATGCATATCATAATATACCAGATAGATATTCAAATAATCTAACCTTTACAAGCAGTTTACTTTGCAAAAATCTCAGGTGCGTGTGCATGGATGTGAATAGTGCTTATTAAGAAGTCCAGTCAGCAGCATTTCATGGAAGTGAAACAAACCATGGTAACAGCATCATTTTCAGACAAAATCTATTTATAGAGCTTAAATGTTTATAACCCTGCAATAACAACTTATGACAATGGTTTTCAACATGCCTCGCACTCATCAATCTTCCCCCAAAATTGAATCCTTTGTAAACCTTGTTATTAGTTCTCATGTGGGATACTAAACATATACAAACAATTCAAGATGTCTTATAAATGTTTTATAATGTCATATGAATGTGCTTAGTACACATTATAGACACACACTTTAAAGTCCCACTTTGAAGAAAATAGTGTTTTTCTAGTTGTTAACATGTTCTTGTGGCATTTTCTAAAGCTAGAGGACATGTCTTGAGAAAATTAAGCTCAAA
>JAPMNP010508211.1:0-16381 GCA_029874935.1 Atherina boyeri | reverse complement strand
GCATTGCTACTACTTACTAGCCATAGATGCCTTTGTCATGCTGCATGTGTAATTTTTCTCCTCAGTCTACCTTTTTATATCACTAAAACTGGCGTCCAGGACTAGACACGCAATGCAAGCTTAATCACCTACAAGTAGAGTAGCCTTATCGTTATTGAGGGCTTATAAACACCTCCTGAAGTGACACTGACAGGCTGGTGTAACAGGATTTACAGGACATATCCCCACTAGCTAGAACAAGCACTGCTACACATGCCAAACTCGGGGTATATTAGTTTTATCAATCACTATTATAGACTTAACAAGTCATGTTCTCCCCAATCCGTATGGTATCTCGTCTGAAACATTTTTATTTTTTTTAGCAGAGAATACTTCTGCACTATTCCTTTTACATAGATGACATATTTATTCATCTCTGACCTCACTTTTGTGTCTTCAAAAAATTTGGGTTTCTCAGATTATGATTGATAATTATCATGAAAAACTCTGGAAGCATGTAGCTCAGTAGTTTTCCTCAATTGAAATTAAAAAAAAAAAGTTAAGTATAATAGTCTTGTGCTTTAGAAATGATTTTTCATAGTCTTTCTCAATATATAGTCAACATGATTGTCACTACTGTAATGACTGCTTTTTTAAATCAAATTTTTGTGTAACTGTGAATGACTATTTTTCATTTCACTTTTATTTTCCCAGGCAAAACATTAAGAACAAATTCTTATTTACGATGTCGGCCTGGCAAGTGCCAGTAAACACCTGTAGGACAACTTTACACACATACACAAAGGACAATATCAGATTCAGAGTGAATTCTTTCAGGCAGATATGAAAACTAGAGCTGCTAATCACACAATTTCCATGTGGATGCTGTAGAGAAAGCTAAAGTATGCTTTTTTATTTCTCCCTTTTTGACTCCATGACTCATGCTGGTACAAGTCCCTTTGCTTTTAGGTTTGCACAGTTGAAGAGACCATATGAAAGATCATCTCCTTGGGTGTGACTCTGGTATTTTGCCTTATAAAAGATCCTTCTGTGCTGCAGGCTGGTTTGAGTGCCTTTCCCCCCTTGTATCTTCACACAGTGCAATGTCACCATGTCCTCACATGCAGCTGAGAAAACTCTTAAGATACTTGCTGATAATATTTTTCAGAGATACTGAGGCCATTATTATTTTTGAGGGCAGCCACATGAGCCACATGCAGGCTTAGATTTGATCAGAGCTGATAAATGTTGGAACCAGTCAGTATAATCCCATGGTTTTCCAGACTTGATGAAAATAATTAAGATTAGTTTTATATTTTTGCCTCTAAATTATACAGGATTTGCCATTATGTTTAATTGTTAAGAAGAATGCCCCTTTGAGTGAAGCTGCTATCTATGCTTTTCCTATGCCATATGTTATGCTGTTTAAAAACGTAAAGGCATAAAGACAAGTGACAGTGACTAAATGAAGCCAGTCATGAGTCAAGTGAACAACAATTATATGTTGATGTCTAACTGAAGGGTAAACTGTCATTCATCTATTGTACAGCAGCAGGCAAGTGCCCATTGAGTCATATCAGACAATAAATAAAGTAGAAACTGTGGGCTGCTGTTGCCACGCTATTGTTCCAAGACATTAACTACAATATATTGTTGCTTTCACGTTTCTCTCAAAACATAATGTGTTAATGTTAATAATTAAATAAAACAATAATTTGGTAATAAAACTTTCTCTTTGAAAAACATCCAGCACAAAAACAAGAGGCTCAAGATGGAGTATGATTTTACAGTATGTTCTTTAAAAGAAGTTATTTTTATGGCTCATTTTACTATTTTACTACCACAATAGAGAATCTGTGATTTTATACTTCCCTTTCATGAATCTCTCCTCTTAATTGTGTCCACACTGTTTTAACCCAGACACATCATACAATAAGTCATTTCCAATGCCATTTTATGGTTCAGTTCTTCAAGGGACGGATGTGTAAACTCGTTGTTGAACGGGAAAGCACCATTTCCGCTTATTCTATTCCTCTTTTTAATTACCAATGTTGTGTCTTCCTTGGAAGAAATAAACTTTTGATTTCTTAGTACTTTTAATAAATGTTTTTGTCTTTATATCCACAATGGCCTGTCCAAACATCAGTTCATTTTAAAAGTACATCCATCAAAGCCAAGTTTGTTTTTCATGGTGTTGTTCCGGTAGACAGACAGGTCAATGTCACCGTCAGATGGACGGTTCAGATGTATACTTGGACTTGGACCTGCAGGTTTTCAGGACAGTTGATCTTCTTAACTTAGGCTTGAATAGTTAATCTCTCAATTGGAGGTGCCCTGTGTTCCTCTGTGATGAATAACCAGCACAGATTATGTAGCTTATTAATTGGCTTTATTGAGACTGGACTGTTTTACTTTCAACTTACAGTAGTTGTTGCTTGTTGCAAAAATACAAAATGATGAAATTATGCAGAAAATTCATGTTTTATCATGCTGTGTTGCTTTACAAGGGATTCATGGGGGACTAATTGGATGTGATAGTCTTGAAGGTGCCTAATTTAAGTACATGGATGATTAGGAGAACTACCTTTGCATCCAGTTTTAAAAACCTTTGTGATGACTGAGGGGATATCTTTTTAAAGATGGGTTTCAGTTCAGTACCAGCAGTCAACATGTTACAGAAAAGCTACAAGAAACAGGAGAATATAGAGGTAATGTGAAACTGCAGATTCATCCCACAGCAAATTACTTATGCATTGGCATTGTTCCATGCACACAACTGTGTGGTTTTAATTTTAGAAAGAGTTATGATAGAGTCATTGAGTTTTAGTTTGTTTGGTGCCGAAGACATTTTATGATATACTGGTTTGTACCAAAAAACAACTGGATTGTATTAAGTTGGAACCGGAAGAGTAATCTGTAGGGAAAAAGGCTCACGCTGTAGAGTTCAGATGTGTAATTGGACTTAGAAAAGCCTAGCACATTAAATCTGGGAATAAGTGAAAGTGAAGACATTCAGTAATCATCATGTCATCAGACTCAGTATATTGTACCCGTTCGTGTGCAATATTGTCTGTCACAATTTCAGTACACAGGTGAAGTTGACTGACCTTCATATTAAATATTGACCAGTGCCACCACTTTCAAAAATACTGGATATAGGAGCAACATTATTTGGTATGACCGCCTGTTTTTCAATCTGAATACGCTTAAAGGAGTTTTATTTAAATTTCTTGAAGTAATTTTCAGGAATAGCTCTCCTGGCTTCTTGAAGGATATTTCAAAGCTCTTCTTTGGATGTGTTTTGCCTTTTCCTCTGTTCTCTGTCCAGTGTGTGATCCCGCACTGCTTCGATAATGTTGAGATCTAGACTCTGGTAAGGCTTAATCACTCCATAAAAGCTGTTGCTGTTGCATTTCCAGTCTAATTCTTGTGTCATTTGGCATACCTCAGCCCTTTTCGCCTATTTCCCTTCTTTAAGATTCGTGGCCCATCCACAGAGACCATTTCACACAAGGTTTCGGCCTACAATAGTTGGATTAGCAGGAGGTTTAGTTGTGTCTCTATGGTTCTCTCAGGTCTTTATTTGACATTTTCCTACTTTTTAAGAACATCACTTTTAGTCAGTGTCTCTCAGTTTCTTAATGTATTTAGGGGCAGTGCAGTTTTGAGAAATGCCAAGTTTTTAGTTAATAGCTCTTTGTAAATCACCTTGTTGGTGCGAAAATGCTATTTTGTGTCTGTCAAACTGTCTTCCCTTTGACATTTTTCATTGATGCAGCTGAGGAAAGGGGAACAAATTATGTGTCTCTGTGACAGGCTGCTAGTAACAAAATGTCTAAAGACATAATTTGATATTGGTTCTTTGCTAAGTTGTCAGTTATGTGTAGATAACACTGATTCATCCTTTGAGTTGTCTTTTCTGTCTTTGATGGTAGATCATTGTTAAGTGGCTTTATAAAAAAATTTAAACAATATTCCTTTGAAAATGGTCTTGGACAAAGACTGGATCAAAAATGAAAAACAATGTTCCGTGATCTCTTTAAAAAGTTACAAGAAAGTCTGGCTTCTTAGAAGCAATATATAAAGAAACGAGGCTGCTCATGCTGTACAGAAAGAATCATGAAACTTATATGGAAAAAAGCATTAATGTCTTTTTTTATTTTTCTTCTCCAGTTAACGTGGTTTGGTGCATTGCATCGATCTTGGTTGTGCTCCTTGGATTACTTGCTGTATGTAAAGACACTTCTGCATTATTTCTGGGGTGGGGAAGAATACTCAGTTTTAGTGTTCTGCAGAGTCATATTGGATGAATACCTCAAGCAATTTGAAGATGTTTGAGTTCTATTGTTGTGTAAACTTGCCGACAAAGCAGTTTTATTCAGGATAGAAAAGGAAAATACACAGCCTGTAAATGAAAGGTGCATTTAAAGGCTCAGTTATATTCAGTGATTGACATGCATGGACAACTATGACACCTACTTGGAGTCCACTTTGAGGATGTATTTTATACATGTGGAACAATTGAGCAACAGAAGGAGGCACTCTCTACATTGCACTATATTCACCAAGTGTGGAGACAGGACTGGCCTGGGACAACAAACTTGCGACAGACAGACTCGTGCACACTTTTTTAATGACAACCATTATATCACGTGGGCCCTACTGTAGGGCCCCTACAGCATAACTGCAAGACACTGAGGAGACAAACACTCTTCTCCTCTCCTTCAGATGATATGCCCTCTCTTTTATGGAGATTTTTTGTCAAATAAGCAACAGCAACAACTAGGTTATCTGACCTAAGGGAAATCTTCCAGCCTTAAAGATATGGAAGTGGTGCAAATATAAAGTGCACTTTTGATGTATGTGTGATTAACTGAAGAACATGCAATTTCCCAAACACCATATTCAAAGGATGGAGTATGACACTAATAGGTGTTGGTTGATGTTCATTATTTTCACATTGTTGACGGAATAGGGGTATATAGATAAAGAAGATATCATAATGTTAAGTTGGAGGTTAAATTTTGTATCAATTCACATGTTGTCTGTAGTGTCAAAATTAGTTTTTTATCTGTGGGTGTCTGCAAAACTGCTCCCAAACATTTCAGACAAATGCCATGATACAGAACCAGCTATGCCATGATAATACATTTTCATGGAAAAAACAGTGATATGAAACTGTGAATTTACTGTTTTTTATGGATGTATTATGCTGTTTTCCAACACTCGCTGGGTTCACTGATGTCTCTAAACTATTGGCAGTGTCTTGATCTGTACCTGGTCCACCAGGTAATAACAGGTAATCATAACAAGAAGAGTTGTTGGTTCTTACAGCAGCTCTGCAGGCTTGGGTGTGTGCTGTGGAGAATGAACTTGTCAACTTGTGTTTATTCTCATTAACTTGGTCATGATTGCACACAAACACTAAAACAACATTTTTTCATTTGTCTTTTAAGAAAAAAAAATGTTTAAATTGTCTGTATACAGAACAAACAGATGGACAACTTGACTTATTTACTGGTTTTCATAGAATATGTACTGGATTAAAAATAACTGACTCAACTTCTAAACTGAACCACTTATAATATAAAGAGGATTTTATGAATTTTGAGGACATATGATTCTTTTCAACACAGCCTAGATAAATCACTTCAAAATGTGTCGGATGGGTGTGTTTCTGGCATTGTATTACTTCAAAGAAACACACACAACTCCCCTGATTCCTTTTGTTACCATGTTTGATCCATCGTTGACTGACAATGTGTTGGCTGTCAGAAGACAAACCACTTAACTGTCTCTGGTTGTCACTCAAAATGGTCCTAGAAGGGGCAGCAGTCATACCAGCCTTCATTCTTTGTCTCATTAGTGTGTCTGTTATTGGGTAGCTCCACCTGCCATGATAGTGATGAACCAGGTGTGGCAGATGTAGCTTCTGTTATTGTTGCATTGTTGTTACTAGGAACCAGAATAGCAGAATGTGTATTTGAAGCAGAAGATTTTTCAGACCTCGAGCTTCCTCAAGATGACTAACAAAGTGTTGCAGATGCTCTCATTGGCACATGATATGTGATGCTGTGGGCTTCCCCTTCACTGTAATGTTCAGATTTTTTTGCAGAAGCGAGTTAAAACACAGAACAAAATGTAGTTAAGGTACACTTATTATATTGATAATTATCTAAATGTTATTTTTGAACATTTTAACTTTTGTGTTAATCCTGAAACAAACCTTTGCATTGTGCAGGCTTTTTACTGGGGCACTGAAGTAAGTATTTAGTTTGTCCATCATCACTTATGCTGAAATGATACATAATTATTAATGATAATACTACATTTTATTTGAAAGTGCCTTATCAGAAGATAATTGTATCATTTTATGCATATGTGACACATAAGAAAGGATGTGACTTGTTGAACCTGAACAATCTTCATTTTCTGTGCATGGGGCACTAAACATTTGAGCAACTTAGGACCTCATCAACAGACACTTTTGACATAAACAAATATAAGCATTCATTCATGTAATAGTGGGGCAAAATATTATTTGGCAGCCACCGATTCTGCAAGTTGTCCCACTTAAAAAGGAGAGAGGTATGTAATGTTTATCATAGGTACACTTCAACTATCATTGTATGATTTTTAAAGAACTTATTTGTATAATGGTTCAGAAAATGAGTATTAGATCAATAACGAAAAATAACGAGGCTATAGTTCCTCGCTTGCAGCCGGTCCAAGTTCGATTCCCGGCCTCGGACCCTTTGCTGCGAGTCATTACCTGCTCTCTCTGATCCCTTTCCTGTCAAGCAACTGTCATATAAAGGCCACTAGAGCCCAAAAAAATACTTAAAAAATATAAAATAGAAAAAAATAATAAATACAAATAATAAAAAATAATTTAAAAAATACTTTGCAATGTAACCCTGGTTGGTAATGACTGAGGTCAGACGTTTCTTGTGGGTCTTCACCAGGTTTGCACACACTGTATCTGGTATTTGGCCTATTCTTCCATGCAGACCTTTTCAAGAACTGTGATGTTTTAGGGCTGTTGCTGGGCAACACAGACTTTCAATTCCCTCCACAGATACAGTACAAATGTGTATTTGAGTTGTATTTGATTGAGGTCCGGACACTGGCTAGGCCACTTCAGAACCTTGAAATGCTTTTTACGTAGCCACTCCTTCGTTGCCCGGGCGGTGTGTTTGGGATTATTGTCATGGTGGAAGATCCAGCCACATTTCATCATCAATGCTCTCACTGATGGAAGGAGGTTTTTGCCCAAAATCTCACGATACATGGCACCATTCATTCTTTCCTTAATACAGATCAGTCGTCCTGTCCCTGTCATCACCGCTATCATCCACTCCTCTATTATCACTGGAATCGTTCCCTCACCTTTTAAAACCCACACCATTACACCGATATTAAAAAAAACCTGGCTCAGATCCAAACAACTTTCATAATCCCCGCCGAATCTCCAATTTACCCTTCCTTTCCAAAATCCTAGAGAATATAGTTGCTTCTCAACTCCAGTCATTTAACCCGTAATAATTCCTACGAACAATTCCAGTCTGGTTTCCGCCCCCTTCACAGCACAGAATCTGCGCTCTTAAAAATCACAAATGATCTCCTCATCACAGCCGATTCTGGTCTTCTCTCCGTCCTCGTCCTTCTTGATCTGAGTGCTTTGATACTATATCTCACTCCATCCTTCTCCATAGATTATCTTCTCTCGGCATCACCCACACCCCACTCGAGTGGTTTAAATCATATCTCTCTGGCCACACTCGGTTCGTTCAACTCAAGTCCGTTTCCTCCCAATACCTCTCCCCTCACTTCAGGTGTCCCCCAGGGCTCAGTCCTGGGCACCCTTCTCTTCATCACATACATCCTCCCCCTTGGCAATATCTTCCGGAAACAGAACATCCATTTTCATTACTACGCGGATGACACCCAGCTCTACATATCCAGCAAACCTAACTCATCATTCCCACCTCCCTCCCTTTCCAGCTATTTAGACGACTGAAAGTCTTGGTTCTCCTCCAATTTCGTACAACTCAACAGCCAAAAAACTGAGTTTATTCTAATCGGGACACCTTCAACTCTGTCCAAAATACCAGTTTCTCCCCCTCTATTGATAACTCCTCAGTTCCCCTTCCCGTCAGGTTAAGAGTCTGGGTGTCATCCTTCACTGCACTATATCATTTCAAGTCCACATCAGCAACATAATTCGGTCTGCAGACTTCCATCTTCGCAACATTAACTGCCTTTGTCCCTCCCTCAGCCATCATTCCACTGCCATCCTGGTCCACAGCCTTGTCACCTCCCGCCTCAACTACTGTAATTCCCTTTTATTCAGTCTACCTCACAAAACGGTCCATAAACTTCAGCTGGTACAGAATTCTGCTGCCCACATAATCACTAGAACCCCCTCCTCTCACCACATCACCCCCTGTTCTACAGCAGCTTCACTGGCTCCCCATAAATTCCGGAATCGTCTTTAGAATTCTTCTTCTCACTTTTAAGGCCATTCATAATCTCGTTCCTCCGTACCTTTCCGCTGTGGTCCACACTACTGTCCCCTCTCGTTCCCTCAGATCCTCTTCCTCACTACATCTCACTGTCCCCTCCGCCCACCTTGTTACCATGGTAACCAGAGCTTTCAGCTGCTCTGCTCCCAAACTCTGGAACTCCCTTCCTCCTGACCTCTGTATTGACTCCCTTTAACTGTCTTCATTACACCTGTACGACTTGTTACTTTTCTGTATTGCACATATACTATTTTATTTAATTTTTACTGTGTTGTTACTTACTTTGCTTTATTGTTATATTTTGTATTGCACTTATACAATTTTATTTAACTTTTTTACTGTGTAGTTGCTTACGGATATGTTTGTGTGATCTTGGGTTTCTTGAAAGGCGCTTAAAATAAAATGTATTATTATTATTATTTATTTTTATAAAATATATGCATGTGTAATTGATTTCAGACAGCAGATGGTGATACATCTACATTATTTCTGTTTGCCCAGATGGCGATAGAGCTTCACAGGCTTCTCTTCTCCATATGCTTAGCCCTTACTCTGCTCTGTCCTGCCAAATAGGGCAGCTTGCAATGATAAGCAGCTCAGCGAAAGGCAAAACTCAGGGTGATTTCTGCTGGCAGGTCCACTGTGCATGCTCAACTACTGCTCATGTGTTTCCTGGTTGAGTCAGAATTAGAGGTTTGGGTTATCTTGTCTTTCCACCCAGTGAATATACCATCCTGTAAGACTGATTCATATTTATTTTTTTCCATGATCTGGCTTTTGATAGATAAAGCTTCTCTTGAAATGCTGATAAGTGGATATATTTGAGTGAGGGCTGGGTTGTGTGTGGAGGTGCGGAAGCACGGATCAAGAGGCCTTTGAGCTTTTAAGCTTTGTATACTAGGTGGGAACATGACCACAACACCCACTCTTAGCTCTGTCGTGTCAGCCTATAACCTCTTGTACAGCATCACCAAAAACTGCTCATTTATATGATGATTTAAGCTGCTGCTTATATAAAATCCGTGTGTCCTAGCACAACAGCCTAACCGGCAATTTACTAAAAACTGACAATGTTGGGGCCTGTCGGATTATATAAATAGATCAAAAGTTGATATCAGTTGGTCACATTTTCTACATTTGGGAGGTTTTTAATTCAATTAAAAGAGCAAAAGCACTGTATCCTTCAGGGTTGTTTTATCTTTCAACATTTTCTCAGCTGAAGCATTTTAAGTCAACCTGAAGCGAATCTTCATACTGCTTTTCAGATTTTATGACAACCCATTCAGAGTTTGGTGCAGTTCCAAGAACTACAAACACCAACCACATTTTAGCATTTGAGTAATAGAAGTCTTCACAAAAGACATTGCCAATTCGACATTTAGATGTCAAGATATTTCGCAGGATAAAAAAAGTCAGATTTTTTATTTATTTTTTTTCCAAAGAAGATCCGTCTCTCTGCTTAAAAGATAGACAGACAGTGCCATCCCAAGGACTGTGCTGCTATAAGCATGACAAAAATACCTCACTTCAAGGTGCACTGATGAGCTTGTTCCTAAGCTGCATTGTAAAATATTGAGTTATCTTGTCAAAAAAATTGTATTTACATTTTAATGTAAATTACATTGACATAATGCACCCCTGCTTGTACAAGAAATTTGAATGTTGCCTTAGTTACTATTAACCATGTGGCCCCTAAATAAGTACACAAAAGAAAATCCTAAACCTGTTTGTTAAGGGATGTGATGGTGTGCGATGTCTGTCATATGGTACAGGGGTATTTCACAGACAGGTGTGATGGCATTAGTATGGTATCCTTGGCAATTCTATTTAAAAAATAACTGTGGCAGATGGTTCATACAGCCACCTGTGGCCCCTGCTGTCAGGGCTGCACAGCTGACTGCATCTTATGTGTTGTTGTTCATATATAATGGATGCCAGTAGTACTATGTATCTCTTTTGTTTGTATAAATAGTATTATCATGTCCCAGATGATAATTAAATGGAAGATGTCATCTTATAGGTGAAATAAATAACTCATCCTGCAACAAAGCAATGTGCTGCTGGAAAACCTCATCTCTTCGCTTTCATCTGGATGTTCCTTGCATCACATATCTTTACATTGATGAACACTGAGCGCACCTATATAGCAAAGACACTCCCCAATGGCGTGTGCTTCTCTTGCTGGGTCCTGTGTTTTACCACACCACTAATCTATAAATATTATCCATTTTTAAACAGAAATTATGAGACAACCTAATGTTCTTTTGGTGTTTGAATTAAGCAAAGAATAACTTTTTAAATGGATGATTAAATGTTTTCACAGATCATTGACATACATTAGTTTGAAAAAGCAATCCCTTTAGTCAGGATTAGCACCTCGCACAGCAAGAGGCATGTGTTGAGTCATATGGACACAGGGAGGAAAGATTTATTCGAAGCACAGGGCACCTATTGGGGCATAAAATGTTTCGCTTGAATATCGCCAAACTGTATCAGTTCAGAGTAAGTTCATATGTTTTTTTGCTTTTATCAGTTGTATTAAGTCTTCGTCACAGATACTAATGAGATCCTGATAGAGGGCTAACCAGGTGGATCTTGAACTAGCAGTTAAACATACAGGTCAGATGAAGAACCAAGTCAAAGCTGCAACTAGAAATGTAGACATGTTCAAATTGAATAGCTGTTTGTGTTTGCAAAATATTTTTAATGTTCACCTTATGTAGCTAAAAGTTAAATTTTTATGCTTTAAAACTACTTGTTACTTTCTTCTCTTTCCAGCTGGCTGAGTACCGGCAAAGGAAAGCTCACGCAGACTCCCAGAAGAAACAGAAAAAGAAGAAGAAAAAGAAGCCAGCTGAGGAGTCGGAGGGTGATTCACAAGAAAGAGAGGAGGTCGGGCCAGATCAGTCTGTGGGAGGAGAGGACGTCTCAGGTGGAGGACAAGATGAATCAGAAAGAGGAAATAAAGAGTTTACCTTCACCAAGACGCTGAGGAGTGGAGAGACTGTAAAGCATGATCAGACCTATAAGATAGAGGTAAATGTTCATATTCTATATATTCATACACCTCTTTGTACAGCAAAAAACATCCACTTAGAATACCTTCCTAGTACCAGCTCTGATTTTTGTAATACTGTCTAAATACAAGAGCAATCTGATTAATGCATTTTCTGTAAAAAAAAATGTGAGAGTTAAATTTAACATGAGCACCTGACACTAAACATCATGTCCTTAAAAAGTCGTATTGGATCAAATTTACTCAAATGTGGGCTGTGAGATCAGTAATGGTGATAAACATCTGTTACATCTGCTGCAACAGATTTCATGCAGGAAATGTTTCGGTTTTCATCGTATAGTTGAGTAGTAGTCTATATTTTGGATATTTTTAGTTGGGATTTTGGCAAAAAGATTAGTGGAGTTGAAATTTGTTGTCATTCAGATAACCAATGAGTTAGGTCTGAAACACTCGCATATCAGTAAAAGGACAATCCACAAATGCCCACACAAACATTTTCTTACTGCACATGCATCAAATATGTCTATTTTTAATGGAATGACTCATGAAATAATGACTTAACTTAGAAATTTAATTTTCTGCTCATCCTTTGATGCGATCCATAATATATTTATACGTACATCCATCCCCCTGAGGTTACTCTGTTATGAATAATAAACTCACTATATGTGTTGAAACAGCAAATGCTTTTGCTGCTTTGTGGAATACTGACCAAAAAAGACTTTCATGACTGCTACTGAATCCTTCAATATGAATTATTTTTTCCGATAACAGACAAAATTGCTTTTTCATATGTGAGCCGTTGTCAGGAAGTGTTTCATCTGACTTTGTTACACCTAATTTACACCTTTTACACCTAATGTTACACCTTTTACACTATCTTAATTTTTGATGATATTGTTTTTTTAGTGAGTTATTTTTTTGATTGCAAACATGTTAATATTAAGAGCTTACGAAAAAGGCATTCATATTAACAGAGCTGTGTGAACAAGATCCTGGGGTTTAATGAACCCATTGTTGCTACCATGACAACCAGTTCTACTCAGAGCTGAGCAGGGATTTAGAAATTGCAGCATTGAAAAAGAAATTTCAAGCCCGTTTTATCCTTGAGATTTTTTTAAATGTGTTATTAATGCAGAAAGATATAGGATTGCAGCTGTTTTTGTTATTCATTTTTTCCATTTTACCAAAACACATTTTAAAAATGAAAAAAATCCAAGAGACTGCACCTTGTTTTGTTTTTTTTGGTATCATGATGAACAAGGCAACATACAGTAACTCAATGGATGCTGTATTTGTGTTTATATGTCAGTTAACATTAAAAGACCAGTAAATGGATATTCATAAAACTGCTTTGTGCTTATATTAGACTTTTGAAATGGGGCAAAATAGAAAAGCAGATTTCCATTGCCTTATTAAAGTGATGAAAGTGGGCTGTGTAGTGCCATCAGAAAGTGACTTTACAGGCTGTGCTGCACTTGGTTATAAGAAACACAAGTCCTTTTCACACTGATTATTTCAAGGTTGAACTGATAAGCCTTTGTTGTGCCTAGGCGCCTGTTTTGCATGTGATACGGCACCATAAAGCCAAACGTACCTGTCATGCATGGTTCAAATGACAGGGGTGCTGAAGGAAACCCAGCTCCCTTGATAAGCAGACAAACTTCCTTGAAAACAATCGAAAGGCTAATTTATGATCCCTTTATGTGCATAAATAGGTACATCCGTTTCAAATGTCACTCCCCTAATACTCCCATCCATACCTGACGTTGGCATGTTTGTAATGTAAGGCAATACATCCACCAGAGTGAAGTGCAGAGTTCAGAGCTCACCTCCCTGTTCCAACATCAGTTTCAGACAACAGCAAACATGGTGGCAGAGGAGGAAATCATGATGATATAGATCCTCAGTAAGAGACATAATAAGATTAGGTAGCGCAGCAGATTTTGATGGTCTGTGCAGCCATTAAATACATTGCAGATCTTCTTCATCCCTTCTGCTGGTTGCATATCACCTATACTGCTCAACACTGCCCTCACGGTTGCTGCTCCAATTGCTGCGTCAGGGAATTCATCTGTAAAAGCCCTGGAAATGGACCAAATTGCGGATATAAAGGTCACAAGCAACAGATGCAGGGGACGGACACAGCGGACGGACGGAAGTCTCTGTATCCGGGAGTTCTAAAATGTAAATTCTCAGGTTATATTTTATTTTTATTTTACAGAAAAATAGAATATAACCTGAGATGTGTATGTTCTTTGAGCTGCATACAGTAGTAGAAGAATATTTTTGCCCCTAACCCTATATATATGATATATATTAATGCACGTTGCCGTGCATTAATATATATTTATATGTGCATGTGACTTGTAAAGACACTGCACATTCGAAAACAAGGCCTCCTCGAAAACCCATGTTTAATTTGGATCCTGTTTCACGTGATGCTCCAGGCTGGAACACAAAGCTATGAAGTGCGATTTCTCAGCCCAAGGATGCTACAGGGAGATGAAAGCCCCATGAATTTACACAATTAATGTAACTGTGCCATTAAACGAGTAAGAAGCAGAGTTGCAAGGTCAAAAACTCATGAAGTGATGCTTTAATGTTTAGCACATTAACCTAAAGTTTGATCACATTTTGTCTGGTAAACAGATAGGATCAAACATTGTGACAAAGATTCTATAATTTATGTATTAAAGTAATTATGTAAACACAGAACAGGACTCACTCAGCCTCTCTGGTAGACAAAGTCCATATACACAGTCACTGTTTGTATGGAGAGAATTAGTCTCAGAATGGAAAATTAGGATTCTCAAAATGTATGGAAGTGCAGTTTCTCATCCCAGAGACACTGCAGCACTACAATGGCTCCAGGAATGTACATAATGATGATGAGAATGATTTGAGAATTTGAAAATAAAGCCTTTGTAAATCTTAACGTGCATAATAAATGAAAATATTCATGCTTACTTTTTGATATTTATAAATTATTAGATGTATTTTCATCAACTCACTGTCATGCATAGATCAGGTCATATTTGTGTGTGGAATTTTGAGACTTTATGATCTCAGCTCCAAACAGATCCACAAATAACTGCTGTTTAAGTGCTGGGTTAAAACTGGGAAATATAGGCTTCAGTAGATTCATCACTACTTTTTTTTCTAAACAAACAGACTAGCTTTTCCGCCCTATCCTCTATAAAATGTATAGATTTAAGTATACGGTTCAAATAAGATTAAGTTAGCCCTCGTTGAATCTTGTGTGTCTTTCGCATTTTTATTGGTATATTTGCCTTTGTGTACATCAGGACCAGCATAGTGTAAATAAACATCTCCCAGTAGTACCTGCCAGTTTCCCTGTCTATATCAACTGCAGATTTAATCCTCAGTTACTGAACAAATTGAAACAAGAAATCAGGACATGGGCTTGTCTGTTGTTTTGTAAGTGCAAACAGCTGACTTTGATGAAGATGGAGAGGATGCACACAGATTGAGCTGCTCTTGAATGTTGCTGCAGTGCTAATTTCATGGCTGTTTCTGCTTTTGAATCTACTCAGTTGTATCTTAATTGAAAATTCAAAAGGTTTTCAGTGGTTGTGGAGATATGACGAGTGTTTAAGTGTAGTTCTTTTGCATAATACATCACACTAGGATAATGTTATGAAGCATGCTACTTGAACCTTAACCAACGCTGTCATTATGAAATTAAACATTTAGGCATATTATTACTCTATTTCACATACATGTACACATTTTACAGCAGCTGCTAGAAGCCTTGGATTTTGTTATTCAAAGAATATTTTAAAAATATATGTTTGAAATTACAGTCTGTATTTGGTTTGTAATCCCTGTGGAAATAGATGACATGAGCATGCAGTTGATTAAATTTAACAAATATTGAAAGGCTGAAGTCAGAGCATCTCTGACTGATACATATTCACCCACCTGCATTATTCTGCAGAAAATTACACAATTTAAAACAGCTTAAAAATGCAAGCCCAAGGACTCTTGTATGTGTTTTTCCTTCATCACTCAAGCCCTCTCTCTTCATGGCCCTGTGCTGCCACTCTCCCTGAACCCACTGTACATTTGATGCAACACATGCACACAAAAACTACTTGGTTGCCATGGAGACAAGCAATTGCCTTTAAACTGGTTTGGACGTGTTGCTCTGTGTAACAAATATCTGTGGCCTTGCAGCACATTTCAGGAGACCTAAAGGTTGACTGGGTGCATCATAATGTCTCTTTAACTCTGATGTTTTCTCTTTTTTATGGACAAACATCCTCCTTACAAACGACTATTGGATAAACTGTTATTTAGTGCTGCCTAGATATGTGCAGCTTTGAGAACTGAATTGTACAGGATGGATTGTGTTGAGTTCTTCAGTTATTTTGTTAACCACTTCAAGTATAATTTTGTGGTTCCTCTTGTCAGTTTCATTTATCTTGTAACAGTTTTTGTCCTTCTCCTGGACTATCTGGTCACAAAATCTTGGCCTGTTGTGACAATGCTCTCAGAGAGCTAAAGAAAAATACATGGCCTCAATGTTTCCATTCTTAAGACTTTTAAAGATCATTCAGATACTTTTGTGTCGACTCGTGTTTGTCTATAATGCAGAAACTTAAACTTGTAAATGAATATATAAATATATATATGAATGATTATTTTTAATAACCATTAGCCATGCATGTACTTCCAACCCCTTTATAAACTGAATTGTTGCACCATAATCTTTAATCTACCCTCGTGGGCCCTTAGTGGGTCAAAAAGACCCGCGTCCTGAGATGCGTCTGGGGACCCCGGTACGAGCCGCGAGCAGGTCCGGGACCCGGTCCGGGGTCGGGGCAGAGGCAGGGGT
>JAPMNP010506973.1:0-12823 GCA_029874935.1 Atherina boyeri | reverse complement strand
TACTACTACTACTACTACTACTACTACTACTACTACTACTACTACTGTCATTTAGCAGATGCTTTTATCCAAAGCGTCTGCTAAATGACAGTGTCAGTGTCACACAGTTTGAATGTTAACATGAAAATGTAGAAGCCTTCTTACCTGGATGTTAATCTGTTTGTCTTGTAGCATCCTCTGCAGCTCTAACAAACCACCTTTTAATGTGCGTAACCTCCGGGCCAAATGTTCAGCTTCCTGTCTGGTCTCGGTCCGGCCTTCCAGTAGCAGGTTCTCACTGTGCAGTGACAGCTCAGAGAGAGCCATCACTTTCTCTTCAATCTCCAGCAGCATGTTCTGCAGTAGCAGGAGGAGAGAGGCCAGTTCAAACATGGCGTCTCAACCTGTATGTGCTCCTCCTTCTACACAAGGGACCCTCTGGGTCTGGCAGAGCCCCCAACTCTAGCAGCTTTCCCTGACCACAGGACAGAGAGAACTCTCATCCTTGGCCCACCTCTCCACCCTCGCCTCCTGTGCAACATATTACCACTAATCCTTCACGCTCCAAGCTCTACAGCGCACATCCTCTCGGTCAAATTCAATAACAATGCTCCTGTATTTAGCACCATTGTAAGTCCCGACCACTTATCAAGGTCAATCAACAAATATTGCTCCAATATTTGAGAAGACATATGTTTTCCTGTAGGATAGCCACTCATCTGCAAAAGATACCTTCAGGTAGAAAGCAAGTGTCCCACCCTCCTGCTTTTCCTTCCTTCTACTCTAGGATTTCCCTACTTGGATATTCTAGCAGCTTTATCACCAGAACCAATCCCTGCAGCAGGCTCCAATAATCATCTGAAACCTACAAACCCTGATGACTCCGCCCTGTGCTCAACCCGCCCATGTCCCACAGAAACCTCTGCATAATCTGCTTAAGACTAGTGCTACAGTCGCTTAGCTCTCCAGCCATCTGAATGCCCCTCTAACTCCACTAAAGCTCTTGTTTACTTTCTGAAAAGCCCCTGTGATGATCCATATGTAATATGGGAGAGAAAATGTTGAAAGATAAGACGTATGTTGATAATCCTCTTTTGATTTGCATTAGTGTGTTGATCAGAGACAATGACTGAACATCCAGTTCAAAGGTTCTGTAGATGTGTTATGCCATTCCTAACAATCTTCTGATACAGTCTGCTTGAACAAAGGCACCTCATACTGTATAATGATATTCATAAATTCACTAATATTCTTCATGAAACAGCCATTATAAAGCTGCGTTTAGATACCTTGGACAGCAGGGGGAGCACTTACCTGGCATTCAGTGAGTTGAAGCTCTACATCTTTTTCTTCTGTAGGTTTCGGTTCAAGAATGAAGATTGCAGCACTGCGCATCCTGGCCAACCACTGATCCAATTCATCAGCCTGGGTGTGATAGAACTGTATGGCCTGCTCCTGACGCTCACCCTCTAGACGATCACTAACACACTCCTGCGGAAGGCCAGATCACAAATTAGTTGTTACATCTCTGCCAAGGAGTTTATGTTGTTATTTCTGTTGGTTTGTTTGCTAGATCACTCAAATCTTCCATTTTCACTCTTGACGCATGGCTCAACTTACATGTCTGTAACTTTTTCTATACAGATCAGTATTCAGTTATTTTCTTATTCTTAAATAAGGTTTCATTTAAAATTAAAACACAACTTAAACCTTGTAATGCATCTTCACAAATTGGATAAAACTACCTCCAGCAGCTGTTGTTTCCCAGAAGCTTTCATTTGAATGGTGGTCATCCTCTCAGCTAACACAGCGAGTGAGGACTGCATGGCCAGTTGGTCAGCGATGTCTGAGTCCTCAGCATCCGCAGCCAGATCCTCTGTGAACTTTGTTTGAAGCCTGTCGATGTCATCCTGCACACTCTGAATCTCCTCAATCAAACTCTGTAAACAATATATATTTTTCTGTGTATTGATATGTCTTTTCTGTAATAAATCATAATATTGATGTTCATTTATGCATCTGTTCTGTGTGGGTGAGTTGGGGACCCAAATGAGTTTTGAAGTTGGGAAAAATCAGCAACCTGCCTGATGTTCTGACAAACTTCAAACCTACTTTGGTTCATTTGTTGTTTCATTGGTAAGAGAAAATGGCTGCAAAACTGTGCATTTCACATACTGTAGAGCACTGGTTACCATAGATTGAAGTAGTTCAATATAATTCAACAAAATCAGGAAAAGTGACCACAGAAATGTACTACTGTAAACTGAGTGACTTTTAACACAAACAAAAAAGAGAAATCTATGGTTGTTAAAGTCGGCATAAATGCCATCAACATTTACGGTTGTGCAAAATTTTGCCCACTTTTAATTTGATATAATTTTGATTGACTACATGATTAACTCCTTTACAAAATGTGTTGAAGATATGATGCCATGGCTGGAGAACAATTTGGATGACAGAAACCATGCAGTGTCCTCAGTAACAGGACAGAGACTTAAAGCTCATGAAAGTTCAGGATGATGTACTTTTTCCTTCTATGATAATAAAGTCATGGGGCTGTTATAGTATTAAGCACACTTATTTCTCAGTGATCTCAAAGAACAGTCAGCAGATCTAACTTGGCTACAGTAGTATTTAAAGAAATTACACTCTCTCAATCTCATGCCATCATCAAAAAGGGGAGAGACTTTTGGAGCTTTGTAAGACCATTTACTGTATAGCGTAAATGACATTGGAATAAGTAAACTAAGAAGCCAGATTTAAAAATAAAAACTGCTTTTCTCTCACTAGCTTTTCTGCTGTTAAAAAACGTTAACTGATGTTTGCTATGTTGACTTGTATTAACTCTCAAGATAACTGTGGCTTTCATCACTTGTATGCTAACAGTGAAAAATATGTACAAATAGAATAGGCAAATATACAAAATTGTGAACATGTCAGTAATATGTTTTATGTTGGAAAACAGCTGCAAACTGATGAGAAAACATTTTCTTGTTCAAGTTTGCAGTTCAGCTAGTTATAAATTGTAGCTTGGAATCAGAAATAAACCAACAACAGTCTTTGTATGTTCTTCAAATATAACCTCAAAAATCAAATCAAAGTCAAAATAGTCGGTCTTGAGTTTTATATGAAAAAATCTTCATCAAAACAATTTGGCTTCATAAAATCATGTTTGTTCATTTATCAAAACTGCAAAAATGTGAATGAATATCAGATAATATGCACACTGTATACAATGTTGCATTATCAACACAATGTGTAGCTTCTTCCAGTTATGAAATCAAACCCATTCCTGTTAAGCAAGAGGAGGTGAATTACCACTGATCTGATTTTCTACAGCTGCTCTCTACTCACACACAAACGATTCAAGATGTTTTTCTACAGGACTCACCTCATGAGCCTTAATGTGACTATCTGGACTTTTATCTGCCACCAGAGGTTCACTGAGTTTGGCTTCCAAACTCTCCATTTTAGAAGAGATTGACTGAAGAGAACCTTGGTAATGCTGCTGTTTTTCCAGTGCTTCATACAAAGATCTTTGCTTTTCACTGATCTGTAAAAAATTCAATCAATTAAATATATATAAAAGAGGTTAGGTTAAGGCCAATGAAAGGGATAACCTATGACAAATCAGATATATACATAGCTCTTGATTGTGAATTGAGAAATGCTCTGTTTAACCTGCTTCTGAGAGATCTTAGTTTTCAATTACATACATTTCAATAGGGTGAAAACTTACATATGTAGTATACAAAATGGTGTCTCTTAAAATCATAGCAAATTGTGGCATTCTGTCCTAAAGCAAGCATATATGGAAGAGTAAATTACAAATTTACACAAAAAGTGTAGAGTATTTTATCTTTTAACGTACCACATTCTTTAAAGTTTCCCACGAGCGCTGCAGGTCATCTAAGTTGGCAACAGACTCAAATGTTGGGTCATATAATTCTTGGATTGGAGCTCTTGTGAGTGTTCCACGTGCCATCTACAGAAAACATAAAAAACATCAGTATTATGAAGCCTCAAATTTACTGTCAGCCATGACTAACTTGCAGGTTCAGGTGGACGATATCCTGTACTGTATGTATATACATATTTATTTTCTTTTTTGTTGATTAACTGCATGTATTTGTTTTACTAAGCAAATAGTGGAGAAAGATCTCAGAAACAATACTCAAAAAAATTTGGAAACAGCTTAATAAACAGAGAATGAGAAAATTTGCAAGTATCTGCAATTAAAATAGATCTGAATGACAGAAAAAAAATACAAAGAGAAAGAGAGGATAGATACCTTAGTAAAACTGCCTTCAGTGTAAGTTATTGGAGAAGGAGAACGGCATACAGGAGGAGAGGAGACCTCACTGTTAGTGCCCTCCTCCCCTGACTCCTCAGTAACAGGTGACAGTAGAGTGTGACAGCGACCAGCTGTCATCTGACACAGCACACAGGAAACATTAACAGATAGTGAATTGGAAAGGGTTAATCATAAAAAGGAGTAAAATCTTGAAAGCTAAAGTCAGAGAAAGGGCAGAAAGTTGGGGGAAGTTTAAATCACAAACAGCTTTATAAGAATCAGTACATCATATAGTATCTGATGTTTTCTTACTACCACGGCTTGAACTGAAGATTTCTTCGATTTCTCCCCTTCTGTGTCCTGCAGCCCTTCAGGAAGTCCTTCTGTGTCACTCACAGTCAGCAGCATAGTGGCATGCTTGGCCTTCACTGCCAGCATTTTGCATTTTGAATTTAGTGAAGCAATTTGCTCCTGGTAACCTTTGATCTTCTGGGCAAGTTCCTATATGAGATCACAAAACTTAATACAAAGTCATGCTAACACTTTAAAACTAGTGATGTAGCTAAGAAAATTCCACAAACGGACATCCGCCCTGTGTTAATTTGGATGAATGATAACAACAATTACAGTAATGTGTGTTCTGAACTTTCTTCCCTAATTCTTCGTGTATTCATTTCCTATTCAAGGGTTGTTTTTTGTATGGATCAACGTCAAACTTATAAGCAGATGCTGGCATGTGACAGATTCTACTGAAAGAAATGAAAGCTACTTTCCCTCACTGAGTATCTAACATATAAGACAGAAAGGTTAAGATAGTGAAATAAGGTGTTTTACTTCATGGTGAAGGATCTGGGCCTGCAGCTCCTGGATGTTACTGGTGGGAATCGGTATGTCCTGAATGACCCGATGTGCTTCCTCTATCAGCCCCTGTAAATCTCTTACTTCCTGTTCATATTGCTCATACTGAACCACAGCCTCCTGGATGAAAAGGAAAGTCACTTTGTTAGACAAGCACAAAAATCTTTTGTTATGTCTGAAACTACAACTCCAGCTGTTTGCTGTGCCTTTCTACAATTTCTTTGTGAAAAATGTCTTTGAATGTTGGATTGACATCGTTAAGATGTGACTCTATAGAAGCAACAGTGCCCCCCACTGCACCTGTAAGATGTTGCATTGCTGTATCGCTACATGCTGCAAGTGACTGGCATCTTGCTGCAGACGCAGGGCTGTGCGACAGATGGCAAGGTTGGGCATCACCTCCTCTGGGACTTGCAGGGCACTCTGACACAGCTGTACTGCCTGTACCTGCTGCTTGAAGCTCTCCATATCTGCCAACAGACGCTGCAAAACCAAAGAAGATTCACGTTGTGCCAAATTTGACAACCAACAAAATACAAACTGGGCACGAAAACCATTCATGATTTCAATGCTTTATGGCTACCTGTCTCTGAGCCAGCTGTTCTTTGAGGCTCTGGCGTGCCAACTCTGGTGAGGTGAGTGTGGCTTGGACCTGCTCCAGAGCAACATGTAGAGCCTTAACTTCATGCTCCAGGGCTTCCATACTCTGAAGACACGAGCCGATACATATTAATAGCACAGCATGAGTTACAAACAATTATACTTCTTAATGGAAATTGTAAAAATATAATATGATGAAAAGTATAAGAAAGGATATATGTGAGGAGAATCACAAATATTACCAAAAACTAAAAAAGAGAAGAACTTTTATGTCTTTAAAAGTTCTCTTTACCTTGTCTGCATCCTGCAGGCTCTGGAGTCGTGTCTTGATGCTTTGCTGAAGCTCATCGGTATGCCGGCTGAGTTCACAAACCTGCTGGCTCATTGACTCGACCTGCAGCACTTCAGACAGAAGTTCAACTTTCTCTGCCATGGACTCCAGATCTCCATGGAGCTCTCGAGACTCTCGCAGGACAGCCTAAGCACAAGGCAACAAGGTAGGAGAATGAAAGGCATAAATGAAATGGCCTACATGTGGTGAGAAACCAAAAAAAGTGCTGGCTCCCTCCATGCAACAACTCGTTTGTTTTAGATTGAGGAATTAACTTCCACTGCTTTAATGTTTTACAATAAACATGTTTATTTGTCCTCAATTGTCTGCAAAGGATGGACAAATATTTATTCAGCTCAAATCATGTCCATCTATTCATAACCTTCCTTCCATAAATAATGTAAAGAAGTGTTTGGATCCCAATAACACTCCCACTCACCTGGTACATCCGTATCTGTTCCTGTAGGTGGACAGTAGAGTTCCAGATGATGTTTGCCCTCACCAGGCTTTTGGCTTTCTCCGACCACCTCACTATAAAGTCCAGCATCTCATTATACTCATCTAAGTAGCAGACAGCCTGAAAAGCCAAAACAAGAAACATTCAAGTATTTTTTATTTATGCATCTGTGCCAAATGGTTTGGAATAAGAGCAACAGCTGTATTATGAGAAAAAGACAAAAAAATACTAAAATGAACCTTTTTGAGCCAGTTGTTCCTACAGTCTGCTAACCGAGTTGTGTGATGATGCATCTCTGACAGTTTGCTTATAGCGTCACTCAGCTGTTTGGCAAGTAAAGGGTTTCTACGGCCAAACTCTTGTACAGCAGCATCCAATTCTGATAGAGTGCGACCACAGGAGTCCAAGTCTTCAAGAAGACTCTGAGAAAAGAAAAGCATTCTATTCTATATCATAATAAAGGAAAAAATATTTCAGAGCCTTTCATGTCTGCTTGAGGGAGGAGATAGGAGTAAGACCACATAAAAAGTAGGGAACCGACCTTGACCTCTTCTTTCGCATGGTCAACATCAGGAGATTTGTCTTTAAATTTGTTTGAGACTGCTTTAAGTTTCTCAGATATTTCATGTATTCTGGAGCTGAAGTCTTCCTTTATTTCTCTGGTTTTCTGGTTTTCTCTCTCTTTAGAAAGGACCTTGGAAATGTGAAAATAAGAAAAAACCCATGAGCAACTTTTGGCACACAAGACAAATGCTACAAACTTAGCTGATGGAAAAAAAACAAACTAAATTTACATTGATATCTGTTAAAAACCTGTTATACTGTACCTGATCTTCAATAGCACCCAGTGCAAGCGAGACCTCGGCTAGTTGCATGGAGATTTCAGAGGGAAGTATGGTGTAGAGATCCAGGTACTTGCTTTGTTGTTGCTCAGCTAATTTATCCACGTTCTGACGATACTCGATTACATCACCATGTACAATCTGAACATTACATGGAGAAGACACATCTATCATAAAAGGAAAACTTATACACACATTGATCACTAACATTAAAAATTTTAAGTATTTAATTGAGGAAAACTGTTGAGTTAAATGCAAATCAAAATTTGATATGAACATGTATAAAAGAAATAGGTTTCTCTGTTTAGGTGGCAGATATACCTCCAGCTCCTGCAATAAGGAGTCTATATCTGGTGTAGAATTGAGAAGTAGCTCCCGCGTCTCCTGGATCCAGGCTTTTACAATACTAAGTTCCTTCTCCACTTCCTCTCTTTCCCTCAGTTCCTGAGCTGTCTGAGCCCGTTTGGTCCTGGACTGTGTCAATAGGCTGTGGGGGACCCAAAAAATGTGTTTTTCTCAAAATCTGAATGGTAAAGTCGCTAATGTTTTTTAAACTAATGAAAATATCTATTCACAAAATCTGTTTCTTTAAGAAAAATAATTGAGATGGCCTTTTTTTCCAGAGTAACAACATTTGAAATTGGACAGTCCTTCTTACCTTTCCATTTGGCCTTGAACAGCTCTGATCTCTTTCAGGCTGGGCAGCTCATCTTGTTCATTTGTCGGTGAAGGCACTTCCACATCATGCAGCAGACTCAGAGCATACTGGCGCAACAGTGTGAGGGAGGAAAGTTCTCGTTCCAGGTCTTGGCTCAGCAAGTCATGTTGGTCTAATAGAGACTGTAGAGTGGCTTTGGAAGCCTTTTCCACCGCACTGTCAGGGAATCGACTTTGGAGTTCATCTGAGACATCTCTAACTTTCACCATCTATTTAAAGAAAGAAAAGAAGGAAAGATATTTACAAAAGTTTTATGCTGAAAATCTTCATAGAATTTTAAATAATTTCAGACCATTGACTGCCTGTGTACCTTTTCTCTGAAAGTCCTCCATTCCTGTGCTGTATCCTCAAGTACTCTCTCCTGTCCCCGAGCCACGCTGCGCAGTCTTGTCCAGCGCTGCCACACAGTGGTCATTGAGCGACTGATGGTGGCCTTACTGGCGTCGCTCCCAACCAGCTCCAGCTGAGCAGCTTGTTCCTCTAAACCACTCAATTTCTCTTGGAAGCCATTCACAAGTGATACAAGGGACTAAGAAGACATTAAAGAGACCATTAATGACTAAAATGAAACACATTTGCAGAAGTACTTAATGTGTTTCATGACAAAGAATAAAATATTGGGTTTAGTTTTCTTCTCTGTACCCGGTGACTGCCCAGCTTATCTTCAGCCTCTTGACCGGTGGCTGCCTTTGCAGTAGAAAATTCAGTAAGCTTCTTTTCTGCCTCATTCATGAGCTCAATGACAGTTTGCCTTGCTTCTTGGAAAGACTTCCACTGGGCCACACAGCTAGAAAGAGTTATATATTAGAGTGTTAAATGCTACTATCAGTTGTTACAATGAATGGCAGATACAATTTAAATTTCATCATCCAGTGTCTTCTTATTTTTACCTGTGTAAGACATCCTCATGGCACTGGAGCTGATCTCGAACCTCCACCCCTCTCTGTTTTGCTGACTCCACACTCAATTGCAGCTGCTCTTTAGCTGTAGGGTTGACCAGGTTCTCCAACTGAGGAAGCAGAGTCTGCAGCTCCTCCAGGTGAATGAGAAACTCCTGCTCTGTTGCCAAGATGTCCGCCTGCTGCCGGAGACACTCCTCATAGTTCTCGACATCTACTCCCAAACTGGCTTGTTGAAGGAAAGACACAGCATCCTCCAACCATTCACAGGCTGACTGCATCCTGAAGTGGTACTTCTGACACAGAACCAAGGCTTCCTCCAGAGTAATCTGCACACAAAGCCAAATGAGAAAAGATGTGAGAAAATTGTCGATCTAATTAATTCAA
The DNA here is from genome assembly GCA_029874935.1 of Atherina boyeri. Classification (NCBI taxonomy): domain Eukaryota; kingdom Metazoa; phylum Chordata; class Actinopteri; order Atheriniformes; family Atherinidae; genus Atherina; species Atherina boyeri. Next base: position 3,458 of record JAPMNP010506973.1, on the reverse strand, counting down.
TGAGAAAATGTAACAGTAAAAGCGAGACGGTCCCACCTGTTTAGCACTCAGTGCTTTCTGAACATCAGCTTGCAGCTTTGCCATTTCTTCTAGGCTTGTATCTACGTGGACAGGGACAAGCTCATTCGCACTGACATACTCCTGCTTTTCCCGGCTACTGAGAGCAGCCACAATTCTCAGTCTGGATTGCACTTCCTCTTGCATGATTTGCTGCTTCCTGATCTCTTCTTGTACTTTCTCAACTCTGACATCGACAATCACAGCACAGTCAAGGTCATCCCTGATCTGCTGCAGCCAGTCCAAGGTCCTCTTCATCTCCGTCTCAAAGTCCTTACTTTGGATAAACCTGTTCTCACATTCTTCAATCAGGTCCCCGACTGCAGCCTGTAAAGATCTCAGCTCATCCTGCCACAGAACCACTTGCTCTTTAGAGGCATCGTGGGCTGCTTGGTCCACACGGGGGGCGAGAGTGTCCATCTGTTCCATAAGTCTTGACAAGTGAGAGTTGGCACTCTGGAGACTTCCTGCAAGAGCGTGGTAGTTCTTCAGCCTCTCTTCAGCTGATTGTGTCTCTGCGCTTACTTTAACCAGCTGCTCTTTTGTGGCCTTTAACTCAGAGTCAACCTGCATTGCCATCGCCTTGTGGTCTTCAAAAGACTCTAAGGTTTCATCAAGATGTTCTACTTTCTGTTCCACCAACCGCTTTAGTCCATTGTACAGGCTCACAAGCTGGGTCATTTCCTCTGGGCGCCAAGGTTGCCCAGTGCTACGAAATCCCTCTTTTTTCTGGTTTAGTTCACTCACAGCTAGACCCAGGTTGCTGAGATCAACCTGGATTGCTTTGTAATCACTTTGCAAACTGACAACCTCCTCTGTTTGCAAGCCTACCGGCTGGGTCCCTAGGTTGTTATACTGTTCCTCAAGTTCTTTCAGTGCTCTGTGGGTGACATCTATGAATGATGTGTACTCATTCCTTGTAAGAATGGCCTGCTGGATTTTCTCCTGTTTCTCTTTGGCTAGTGCTAATATGCTGTTATATTGCTGAGGGAGGGTGTTAAGTTTTTCATCCAAATAGCAGTGGTCCACTTCATTCAGAGTGGGCAAAATTTCCTGGCCTGCTCTTTGTACAATTAGCAGAAGATTCTCATATTCAATTGCCTGCTCAACTATCTGTCGATACTTCAGTAACTGTGTCTCCAATTCAGCATCTCCCACCATCAAATTTATCTCTGGAAAGGTAACAATATCAGCTTGTTTTAACCACTGACATATTTTCTCTAAATCTGTCTTAAAATACTTCCGTGAAACAAGAACTTTTTCAAGCTCTTGAAGTTTCTGTCCACATCTATGTAGAGTTCTGTCAAAGATATTTTGCAACTCCTGCAACTTTGTGAGAATCTCATTCTTTTCTTCCTCACTGGCATCCCTCATAAGGTCTCTCCCCTGAGACCACAGGGACGTTAGCTCACTCTGATAGGCTTTCAGACTGCTTTGGATGTTCCTGCATGTTCGTACCTGCTTGGCAAGGTCATCAGGCAACAAAGCAATGTACTCCTCTGCCTGGGCTTTCTTCTCATTCTGCTGAACCCAGGAAATGGACTGACTGACAGCCATCAGGAACTGGGTCCTCTCTGTGAAAGCCTTGCTGAGGTGTTTTCTCCGCTGCACCACTTTCACACTCAGAGATTCCACCTCTGACTGTGTGTCAGAGATGAGCTGCTGCAGATGCTGCCGTTCATTAAGGCCGAGTCGTGCTAGCACCCTGTCAGCATCAGCCATGGCCTGAGCCAGGAGGAGCTGCTTTGCCTCCAACTCACTGCAGATACTTAAATGGTCAAACAAGAAGCTCTGCGCCAACTCAGGAGGTGGACTCATTTTCATGGCCTCAGACAGAGCAGGTTGCTGCTCTTCTGCCCAGTCCCGAGCTTCTCTCAGACGAGCCTCCACTTGACTCATTTCCTCCAAGGTCACCACTGAGTCCTGGATTTTTCTTTCAATTAGGTTTTGCATCTGAGACCACCGTTGCTCAAAATGGCTAATTTGCTCTTTCACCAGCTCTTTGTCATCCAAGTTCAAATGTGGAATGACTCTGTGTTTTTGTTCTTTAAGGTCCTCAAGTGCCCCTTTCTGTTCTCCCAGAGTAACTGCAAGTTTCCGCAGTGCCTCCAAATGCTGTGATGAACTTTCAGCATCCGTTCTGTGGCACAGAAAAAAGAAACTGAAGAAAAATCTAAAAAGTGGTTTGGTAATTCTATTATCTACAGACACATTTAATGTGATCTGTTGGACTACATAATTGATCATAAATTATATATTTTATTAAACATTGTCATTGATCTTAATATAAATTTCATGTACATACACACCTGGCCAGATTGTCCCACTCTTTGGACACCTGTTCAAACAGCACTTCCACTGCAGCAATACAGTCATGATATTCCTTACTCCTCTGCAGGTCCTCCTCTCTCTGTATCTGCAGCTTGTTGGCCTGGTGACAGAGCTCCAGCCAGGAATGGCTTAGCCGGTCAAGTTCTGCATGTTCTGGAGAGTCTTGGCCACCAGTCAATCTGCTCACGGTCTCTGTCATCTTGGTGAGGATACTCTGTTTAGACTGCAGTTGTTGGCAGCATTCCTGAATAACAAGCAATATGTTTGATTGTAAGCAAAGTACCTCCAATCATTTGAACACATCTCTTTTCAAGTCTTTTCTTTTCCCAGGTCAAAATCTATCAATTGCTTTCTTCAAAAGAAGAAAAAATCATAGACAGAATAATATGTGAATCCTCTGTATCGTATGATTAAGCTAAAAAGCAAATGTAGATATAAAACAGTATACTGTAGCTTAACACTCTATGAAATGGCAGAAGTATACTCAAATCTTCCAATAGGTCTTAAATGTTAAAGCATTTCTGAAGAATGAAAATATATACAGTACATATTCTTGTGCAAAGTCAAGCTATTGATTGTCATGATGCTGGTACAGTATGTACCTTGGCTTGTAACAGCATGTTTTGAGCGATCTTAGTCTCAAGCTCTGCTGGTCTTCTGGAGAGGCTGAGAAGCTGCTGCTCCATGTCTTGGAACAAGCTCGTTAGATCTTGTTTCTGTTCCTTGATCTCTCTCCAGCCCTCTGAAAGCTCCTGTGCACTGGACATCCTTTCCTCTATCTGCACAAACACATCGTTAACCAAACCCTTTAATCAAACCGTCCTTTTTATTTCTCTTTATTTGGATCCCCATTAGCTGCAGCCAACAACTGCCACTATTCTTTCTGGGGTCCATTTGTTGTTGTTTTTTTTGGTTTTTTTTGTATTTTTGGGGTCCATTTGTTAAAGGTGCCATATGTAAGAATTATGTATCATCTTTATTTTAAGTTGTTGCCAGAAATTAAAAGACATTAAAAAATTATGTTCATTTCAAATACTTCTATCACTGACAACCGTAATTTAGCCAGGATA
>JAPMNP010506575.1:0-13503 GCA_029874935.1 Atherina boyeri | reverse complement strand
ATTTAAAGTTCTTTGTTTTTCTTTTGTTCGTTTTTTTAACTCACCCACAATTTAGACACTACTTGGTTAAGAGGTAATAAAATTTATAGCCATAGGCTATTTATCGTTTAAAATATACAGGGTGGTTAAGTGTGATGGCTTTGATTTAGTGATATTGTAAAGCTTCTGTAAGAGACAGTATTGAAGGATACATAAAAACTTACGATTCTCTGATCGTTTATTTGATACGATATCATCCCAGAATTATATCGTGTTGTATTCCATTGAATCGTTGCAGGAAGAATAGATGTACACCCCTACTTTAACTGCAGATCTTGGGGCCTTATAGTTCAGTTCAACCTTCATAGCTAACCAAAAAGCAGGAACATTTGGACTTTTTCTTCCAGAATCAATCGCCATCCCTCTCCAGAAACTATTTATAGCAGCCCCACTGCTGCATTAACACACTGCATGATTTATCATTAGAAGCCAGCTCTGGTCTGCTGAGTAGCTACATTCATGCCAGGCAGCGCGATGGTGCCAACATCCACATTCAACAACAAGACTCAGAGGCCCTGAGAGATGTACACAAATAAAATTGCAGCACAAGCTAACTTTGTGTGGCTAGCGTGCTAAAACCTTAGCTTCCGTACAATAAACACAGAAAGAGGGAGAGAAAATACAGCGCAGAAAGAGAGGAAAAGTGCTGATGAGTTGCCTTATGCAGGAGCTTCATATATCTGTCGAACAAGAGCGGATTTGCCTGCTACACCTAGATAGTGTTTCCCCCCCTCAGCTTTCGCCCAGGTATTCTGGGCATGAATGGCTGTCAGTTTGGATTTGGGAGCTCAGCGTTGAGGGGGAAAATAGAGTCTGGTGGGGGTCTTTGTGTGTCTCTACTTGTGGAGACGAGCACTATAGACAGTACTCTTCTCGCTAAGCCCTAGCTAGCTCAAATGCAAAAATTCACATTACATCTATGGAGAGGAGGGGGGGGGGAATTATAAGCAAAGCAAGCTAACCAGCAAAAGGTGGATGAAGCAGTCAGCTCAGCCGTGGGAGCGCTGCTGTGTTCGCGGGGAAGGTTTTCAGTGGCGCGCACACACCAGGAAAATGTGGAAGGGGAGGTGATTTGAATGAGAGCTGCTTCTGCCTGAGCTGAAGAGAGTATTGACCTAGTTTTCCTTCTGTATTTCACTCAGACAGATGCACACCCACCCACATAATGTGTAAGAATAGAATGAATAAAAATATAGATGGGTTAGCAACCACTGATGACTTCAGGGAACAAACAAATGAAGACAGAAGGGGAAAGGTCAGAATTGTGTTAACAGATTCAGTTTCTTGTGTTAGGGCTCAGTAAGGTTATGTAATCTTTTAACAACAGCAGGCCAACCTGAAGCCCTGTTGCCTCTGGTGTCATGGCAACCTGAACTTTTGGCTCCACCGTCACACCATCACCTTTATGCACATTTTATCTCCTTCCCCTTTAAAAATTATGTTATAAGTGATATTGCTGCAGGTTATCTGAAGCACGGGTCACACCACAGAGCTAAGAAGCATTCACGGTTGTGGATCACATTGCAAACCTCTCAATCACATAATGGACCAAGCAACAATACCAATAGCCCACTGTTTGGGTGCGATTCCACGTTTTAAAGGGGTTAACTGGTAAAGACTACCAACAACTGCCTTTCACCGTGGAATTAGTCATTAATCAAAACCACACATTTCAGGATTTCTTTCTAGCCAGGCACACACGCCCCTGCTAAGATCTGAATGGCAAGCACCGAGCTATTCAAATCTGATCCCCTCCGAACAAACGGCTTTTCTTCAACCCCACAGAAGCAGGGAACTCTTAAAGAACCTCTCCAAGGATCTGAGCGGTCACAAGAAAACTCCGCCCCGACAATTAGCTTTGTGGCATGGTTTAGTGGGCTTTAATACAAACAAAACAATGACCATGTACAACATGGCAAAGGACAACGCCTGCTTATCCCTTGATACATCCAAAGAAATGGTAATTTCTGGAACACAAAAGGGACTCCTTCGCCTCAGAACATATGGTCACAGCGACATTATAGGGCACACTCATGCACCTGATCCCACAAAGGTTGTAATACAGCTCTTAGCTGGATTAATTCATAATGAGCGACTGTAAGTGATACAATCATTTGTCTATTAAGAAAGCAATGCATGACTAAATGTGACCTCTCAGAATATTGGTCAGATTAGTTAGATTTCAGGCAGTAAAAGAGTAAATCCCTGATAATTGATCTAATATCTCAGTTTTTTATGTAATAGGCTGTTATTTTAATCTTGATTGGCTAAAACGAACAACAATTCAGTATAAAACATTTGGCCTTGGAAAGTGACAGCAGACATGCTTGACGATAATCAGATAAATTGAGAATTTAAAAAGGCCCACAATTTGAAATAATGACTTCTACAAACACAAGTGACCAAAGTCATATTCAGATTTTATGATGTTTGTAGTTTAATGTAGCGAGGACATAAGAAGCACTTCCATAATTCTTTCCTGAGGGTTTTAAACAGTAATGTGGATAGCTCAATGTAACTTTTTCAATTTTCTAACATAAGATTCAGTTTATCTTTGCATAATCCTTTTCACATCTTTTCATTTCTAAGCAGCAGAATTGATGGCATGATAGGTTGGACTACTTGCTACCATAGTAAACACTGATTGATACCCCTGAAACTGCTATGGGAGCTAAAAGGTTTTAAATTTTTGCACTCATGTAAACTCCAGATAAATAAACACTTTCCAATAGTCTTTCCTGCAGTATGCAATGCTTATATGGGAGAGGTGGAAGAGTAAAATCAATGAATGTGGGTGTGGTGGGCACTTACATTTCCCCTCATCTTTGATCTAAAAAGATAGGGGTACAGTGGGGGTGGATTGACTCGATGTTTTGATGCATTGTTTGATGACGGGCAGCTCAAAGTGGAGGATGCCTCTGTGATGTCTCTCCATTGGAGGACATGAAAAGCATCACCTGGCCCCTGAGCCGAGGGTTGTGGCTGATGGTGGATTTAAAGGTTCCCGCTGAGTTGGACGGTGGCTCCATTCATATCTCATAATCCATTCAGCGTGACCTTTATATTTTTAGATTTCAGTTCCACTTCCCCGTCATCCTGCCTTGTTTAAACCATCGCAGACATTAGGGGCCTGATCAACCGTGTTCTGAAGCGATACGTCTCATTTATTTATGGGTGTACATCCCATGAGGAAAATAAGAGCCTTCCATCACCGACTGTGCTGTCCGATGATCAAAAGAAACATGGAGTACAAGGCGAGCTCATCAGATCAACAAACAAATTCTTGCTAGATATCTTTGTGGGTTTCATCATACTGCATCAAGTGACTGCTGGGAAGAAAACAAAGCCTTGTTTTCATCCCTGTGACATCAGTGCTTACAGACAGAGAACAGGGAAGACATAAAGCGGTCTTGGACAATCAAATTTTTTTTATTTGCTGGTCCCAAAATGTGAGTCAGCAATTTCCCCAACTGCCCTCCAGCTAGACTTCCAATCGATTGTTAAAATACAAAAAATAAAAAAATAAATAGAATGAATAGAGCAGAATAGGCCATATAAGTCATAAGCTTCAAACTCCTACAATGTTGTAGATTTATTTAAACTAGGAGTAAATATAATGGGTATAAATCATCTCAGCATGCCACATAAAAAAGGCAGAGGGGTATAAATTGTTCCACTGCTGTGTGTTAAGACACTGAAAAAGTTGCACAGATCGGCCGAACTGCAGCAGCAGGGAAAGAGCAGCGTTCAGCTCGGCTGTTTTCCCTCTGTGACTTGAGACCACTGAGTTTTTCTCCAGCCATAGTAAATTGGGCGCCTGGGGCAGGAGCCTCGGCCAAGCTTGCATTTCAGAGCCGGCTGTGGAGGGCATGAGGGATAGAGATATGGCACTAGAGGGGGGGACAGGGCATAGATGGTGGGGGAGGACTGGAAGCACAGCGGAGGTGACAGTACGCACATGTTTTAACACAAAAGGGACCCGGCTCGTTAGCACACTAACTAGCAAGCTCCATGGCAATCAGCACTCTCCATTCTTCGTGCTCTCTCTATCCACCTCGTCATAAATATGGCTACATCTGCAAGTGTAATCACTCCATTGTGCTCCGATTTTCTGCTCTGCTGGGCAGCAGCATGGCAGCCTGCTTTTCAGCACCCCTCCCTCTCCCCTCAATCCCCTCCTTCCCCTCAAGTGCCCTCGCCTGTTCCTGGCTACTCTTTTGCTGGTGAGGCCGGTGTGTCTCACAGATTACAGAGCTCTGGTCGCTCAGGTAACAAGAGTCACTAATCTGGCTGGGGTTGAATTACACATAATTGCCTCGGCACTGTGATTGATTTCAGCCTTGGAAAGGAAAAGACGATGCCTCCCCTCCTGCACACCCCAAAAAAACACCCCCAACCTCCCTCTCTGCCTCTCTCCAGCGCTCACGAGCAGCAGCCAAGACTCTCCATCTAGTAGGAGGCAGGAGGCTTTGAAGAGATCAAAGCCAAGGCCGGGAGCAGTTGCGCGCCCTGGGAATACGGGAGAGAGGCTTTCTGCTCCTCAGCCCTATTTTCTAGCGTCATGTTGGATTGCAGCTGTATTGCATTTCGCCAGTTTTCTTAATGCTCTTGGTTTTGACTTTGACATCAGTGATCCCCCCTCGGTTTCTTCAAAAACAAGAAGGGAGAAGAACGTGAACAGGGAGGAAAAGAAGAAAAAAAAGGAGGGGGAAGAATGATAGAAAAGAAAAGAGAAGGGGTAAAAAGATCCACAGACTGATTTTTTTTAATTCTATTTTCACAACTCCATAATTGCCTAGTTCAAAAGGAGAGGTGGAGAATGTAGCATTTGTTTTCAATTCTGCCGCCAATATGAAAGGAACGACAAACTTTTATGGGTTTCCCAAAAATTAAAGACAGGCTTTTTTCACAGTCAAAGAACAGGGTGTTTTTATGACCAAGACCACACAAAATGAACTGATAGCAAATCCCTCCTCTTTGTCCTCCCACTGAAAACCCAGCAGTGTAGCGAACCTCTCACTTATATCCATGAATCTGAGCTCACACACACATGCAAGTCTGCATCTGACACCCGCTTGTGTTGGAAACTGTTAGACGAAAAGAAAGTGGTTTGATGTTTAGCAGATGAACACAGAAGGAGGCATAAAGAAAGAGTGCAAGCTATATCCATCTATTCATTTAATGGCTTGGCTAATAAAGCCTGGTGGCAAGAAGGCACCCTTTGTACTGTAACTATGCAGGCCCTATACCAACCTCCTACACAGGGGACCATTAATATTTCAGCGTTGTCAGATAAACATTGCATGTGAGCCTCTTTAGCACTTACACCCACAGCAGAAAAAAAAATAATGAGCTTCTGAAAAATATGAAACAGCAAAAAAAAAAAAAAAGGAGGAGGGAGGGCGAAAACACGCCCGAGACTGACCAGATTCATACAACAGAGCAGCTATTGATCATAGTTCTATTTCTTAGCTGGACAAAGTGAGGGCTGTTTGAGCTTCTCTGAAGTCCGGACACAGTCTGCAGGATTTGAAGCCATGTTTCACCCCTATGATCCCATTGTTCCCCCTTGTTGCAGCTTACTAGTTGGAGCGCCGCTCGCTTCTTTATAGACCTACAAGCTGTCAGGATGAAGTCAAAAAAAGCTATTCATGTTTTTACTCATTTTATGGCTGCATCAGAGAACAGAGAGGTACTGTGATCAGCCTTCAGGGACTACTGCCAAGCTTCAATCTTGGCTTAAAGACTAAACTTTTGACGCAGGGCCATACAAATTGTATTTTTAGATAAAAAGCAACAACTGTGGAACAAGTTTATAAGATTGACTGAAAAGTATCTAATTTTGAGCATATTCTGTCCAAGCCTGAAGCTCAGTTCCTGAACGCCAACAATCCCTTTCAACTTTGCGCGGTCTTAACATCATCACCGAGAGTTGCACAACAAATTTGGCAAGAAAAAAAGAAAAAGAAAACTGCAGCGCACACCGCCTTGGAGTCTCCATTTCTTATCCACCCTTACAGGAAGTCCACACCCAGGCCATTCAAAGAAAACTGGGCATTGGGGGACAACCTTGGCAAGGCCTTCCACTGACCCCTGGAGATCAGCAGCAGACTGCTGGTGAAGAGTGAAGCCCTCTGAGCAGGTGCTGAGGCCCGAGCTGCAGTCTGTCCACGGCAGCCTGGCTGGCGGGCTCCAGGCTTCACTGCTTGATTGGTTAAGCTTCGTCCAATTCAGTGGAAGGATTGGGGATGAAGAAAGTGTCATCATCTATGGAGCGCTCTGCACTGAGCAATGACACGTGCCCAAAATAAACATCAACAGGGCCGATCATGTGAATCTCTGCATATGATACTCAAGAGCTATTTCTTTCCTTTAGACATGAAAAAAACTCAATATTTTAGAGCTGTGAGCGGTTGATGTTTGTGATTATTTGCTTCATGAGAAATAAGGAAAACACCAAAAAAAAGGGTTAAAATTTCTTCATTATGTTTTGATATCGTAACATTTCCTGTAGTTGGTTTGTCATTTGTCCCACAATAACAAAGATACCCTGAAACAACTGTGAAAAATGAATGGCACAAAAGAATTTAAAACAAACAGAAATACAACTACCTTTTTCACATTCTTACAAATCAGCACGCATGCCTTAACATCGCCAAGAAAAATAAATCACCCAGAAAGTGCAGTCTTGATTGTCTGCTACCACAGAGAGATATGCGCTGTTGTTTAAGATGAGAACCAAGGGGAAGACAATCACTCTGCCGAGCTCCATTTAACAAGATGAAAACACTGATAAGGCGATTGCAACCACATGGCATCATTAGCATCGCGCATATGGAGTAAATGTGTCAACCAGCGTTGCCATACAGTGGAGGACGAGAACAAACCTTGGCGTTAATGGCGCTGTTTATAAAAGTCCATGGCACGGCGGTGCTACAAAAAAGCCTGGGATGCCAAGTGTCTACTGTGTGGGGTCCCTAGTGAAGTCTTTACTGTGCGGACGCACACATATTTCATTGTGTGAGATCTGCACAACAGATGACACCGAGCACAATTCTGATATGCCTGCTGAAAAGTTTCTAATTTGCTGTAGATGGCATAAAAATTGACCAATTATGCGTTTGAGACAAAAATGTAGTGTTGTGCTAAAGCTTATAAAACTAAATGAGCTGAAGATGAGATAAGGTTTTGCCGCTTGAGGCCAAAATGCAACAGTCGGCCCTGATAAACATCACGCAGAATGTCCGACCTGTGGTCAGACTTTAAAAAACTACTGAAAGAGGCCAAAAGCTGCCATCTAGAGCCTTAATATTTGGGCATGGAAGAGCTGCTGGTTGATACACTGTTCTCTTTAACAGGGATCTTCCACGGTAGCACTGGGGGCATGGGCTCAGGACACACATGGCACTGAGGGACAGCAGCGCGGTCCAACCAAATCCCGTTAGGTAAGCCTGGGTTAGTGATTCCACGCTGCGAGACAGTGGCTAGCAGATCCGTCACGTTCTCACTACATCAAAGGAAAGCACAGCACTGCACCCCCTCCTTCCCACCATGAGGATCTGCAATTGAGGGTCCAAAGGGGGAAGGAAAAAAAAAGTGCAATGCAAGGAAGAGGCGGCTCTCTAAACCCCTCCCCACCACCAACCCCAGCAAAAAGAAAATCATCGATCCTATGAGATTCTCTTTTCAAGCTGTTACCCAAGACTCACAAGACTGTTCTTACACAGCAGGAGCTCACTCCTCGCAGTCAGGTGAAAACCCTTGTGCTGCATCTCTGCACTGTCAACATATCATCTGAAGTAAGAACTTGCAGTAGTGTTTCTTATCTTGTCTGCCAAGCATTTAGGAGTTTACTAAAAGGATATGGTAGAATGTCATGGTCTCGGTGCTTTTGGGGACTTGTTTTAAACCAATAGAGGAGCGTGCAAAACAGGAGTTTGTGGTTTCAACTTATGTGGAGGTGTTTTGTGTGACCACAGCCACATGCTCTGAGAATGGATTTTGGGTCGTTTAAAAATATGGGCTGACCCTCGCATGTGTGTCGATCTTTTTTTAGAAGCCGTCAATTCCAAATCCAGGCCTCGTCTTTGGAAGACTGAAGAAGCAGCGATGTAGTGATGAGATAAAACAATTCAAAGCAGTAAAATCCTCCTCTTCCACACATCAAATGTAGAGTAATGACGGTGAGTTGAAGATTCAACCATCCAAACATTTGGGAGGGATTAAGTTATTTGAAATCAATATTTTAAATACATTTTGTTCATACAGTGCCATTTACTGGTTTCTGAAAGTCTTTCCACTTTGACACACCAAAAGTTTTAGCAAAATCTTAACATTATCTGATGCATCTGAAAATGGTCTGGCAGGCTGCCATCAGAGAGAACATATACAAGAGATTTGGCGTGATACAAAATAAGATCATACCCGGTATTTTTAAATAATTTAACATTTAAAACAACCAAAATCAACAAAACCTGGAGTAATCCAACTCACATTTATCAATCTCAGATCTTTTAATACATTATACTGTATATTCCCCAAGTGTATTTTTAAACATGTTTACATGTTCATAGAGATTCATCCAAGCAATGCATGCATTTGTTTGGTGACAATGCAGAAATGAAAGATTATAGGTAATCTTCACAGCCAAACATAATTCATAAGCCAAATGTTGTGACTAAGAAATACCAGCTCATTTCCTGCTTTAACCATGTTCACTATAACCTGCTTCTCTGCATGTTGTGTTCCAAGTTTTAACCATCACTTCCAGTAAACAACGCCCTTTTGCTCTTGCACAGAAGGATGGAGCCTTATCACATGATGATGAACTCAAACATCATTACACTTTCTGCTAAAAATAAACTGCAGATGCCACATTTTTATTTTCATTCAACAGTATTCATAACACACATCTGACTCTCAGGTGATAAACATATTTTTATCTTTTTTTTCCCAATCCACAACTATAAAGCAGCTGGCCTCTCAGGCACCTTTTACACTAAAGTTTGAGCTCTTGTAGCAGAGTCAGCTCATTAAGCTAGAAGTCCTAAAATCTGCTGACAATCAGCAACTCCCAACAGCTCCATCATGAGTGGATGGCATGTGCAGGAATGTCATGGTCAATGGAAATCAATCTAAACTGCTGGGATTGGGGGCGGTGATGGGGCTGGGGATGGAAGAGAATGAAAGAGAGAATGTGCTTTGATCTCAGTGAAAACCGATCCCAGGCCTGCAGATACTGTGGCTGCGGTGGCCAGCAGCGGAGGCAGCAAGCTGACATCAGTGAGAAAGCCAGAGGACTCATGTTCCGTGATCCTTCCACCAAGCCTTGGCTCTTATTATTGGATAAGTGAGAGAAACGTATATAAAATGACTACCGTTTTATTGAAGACAGGGTGAGGGGGAACTGAAGAGGGGGAAAAAAAAAAAAGAAAAAAAACCCGAACAACCACAGTAAATGAAATAAAAGCAGGGCTTTAGAAGTTTTGGCAGCAAGTGTGCCGCCTAAATGCCTGGCCTAATACATCTGCACCGAGGGGTAATTTCCTCTCACACTGTCAGCTGGTCTCCATACAGACCTTTGAGTTTTCCAGTACCGTGGAATAATCGCTAACATTAACCAGAAAACAAGCCATAAAAAGAGAATTTGGAAAGCATCATATCCCACATTTCAGAAGCCATTCTATTTGTAAACAAAACAGGGCAAAGCATGAGGTAATATGGATCGCATTTCCCCACGATGTCACATACTTTCACTTCTGCAAGTTTGGCAGAGGAGAAGGAGTGCAATTTTAACATCATTTCAGGATAGAGTTGCATGTGAAAGAAGAACCTTTACACACAGCATGTGGCATCTACCCCTGACAATCACATCTGCATCTTCCAACAACACAGAACTCACACGCCACAAGTTTATACCGCTGAAACCAACTCACATCTACTGCATATAGCACAACAAGCAAGACCGCTGGGTTCTCCTGCCTAATGTGTCAGTGCTTCCTGGGTAGATACACCAAACCGTGGACAGACTGAACCTGTTTGTCTTTTCAAGGGTGATACAGAGACATGGACAAAACAGGATTAGAGTGGACAGCTGCCGGTGTGCCCTGCATTTTATGTCTGCTTTGAGAGGAGAAATTTGCAAATGGGACAGACACAGGAAGCCGCCAGCAAGAGGCCTGCAGCTGGCCTGAAATTAATACCGTTACAGGGACGATGTCTGAAACGCACGTCTCCCCTGGTCTGCACTGGAAACTCTTCCACAGGGTAGCCTCAGCGACGTGATGCTGCCTTCAGGCCTCCTCAGTCATGCTGAGCTAATTAGAGGGTTTACGTGGGTCATGCAGACAGGCATCACTTGAGATTTTTAACAGGGTGGGAAAACTGTATATCTTATGTTAATCTTGCGGAAAGTGGGGGAGACGTTTGGTTTCCAAGGGTCATACAGAGTTGTCAAAAGGACAGGTGTCAGCAATGGTGGGACGAGTGTAAATACTGCACAACAGCAATACAAATATCTAAACATTAAAAACACTGGAAAGCAGCATTGTTGGGGCTGAAACTGATGATATAAAAAGGTTTGCCTGAAACTTCTATTAAGTGATTCATGAAATATTTGAAATTTCCATTTCAAATCAAATGATTTATTTTCATTCTTCACAGGAAATGTTTAAGCATATCGTAATCATTATGCATGTTAGGTGGCTCTCCGTACATGCATTTTTGCCCCCAAGACTTCAGGATTCATCATGATTATTTATCTGTATTTTATAATGAAAATCATAAAAGAATCCTATATAAATCAGCTTTTACCTCACATAAAGCTGTAAATAAAGACTTAACAAAATTTCAGTCAAGTTTCTGATGCCCAAAGGAAGGATTCAATTAGCAAGGACTATAAATGGGCAAATAAATGAAAACGTAAACAGAGAAACTCAATAAAGTCCAAACTAGGTATCATTATGTGACATAACAAAACAGCTACATGTCAGATAAAAGCAAGTCTTCACTTTTTTAAATATTTTTTTCTATGAAAAGAATGGTTTGACTGAAAAAAGATGCAATATTCAAATTGTTTTTATTTTATCTTATCCGTCTATGAAAATGACTAATAGTAAAATTTAATACCATAGGCAAAATATTTACAAAATACTTAATTTTATCTCATAGCCGACCCTGCAATCATGCTTTCAGAATAGGTGGGTGTGCAGATCAACAAGTTGTTTTCCTCTTTTTACTTCTATTAGCAGATAATGTGGCATAACTGTATCAAAATGTACAAAGATATACAAATACCAACAATAACCTTACCATAGGATATTTCCATTTTGCTCAAATTTACTCTATACTTGATGTAAAAATCAAACAGTTGCTTTCAGGATCACTTTCCTATTTTACAAATAGCTTAAAAAATATATTCCTCAAATAAACTGATAAAACAACACAAATTGTAGATTCATTTTCCCCATGGTTTAATATCTAACTACAAACAGACTCAAATATTAACCTTTTATCAGAATGTCAGTCTATATCATTTTAGCTCTGCCAATACACTGAGTTTTAAAACATTAAATTAATAAAATAGAAAATAAAAAGATCGCCACTCACCGTTCTGGGCATTGGCGGCGAGAGAGACCCATTGGTCATGTAGGAGTCAGTGTTCATGTTGCTCATCATGATGTAACCTGGGTACCCCGTGTACGGATGGCCTTTACTGTACATGTCTTGATGCTTTCCTGATAAGACAAAAAAAAAAAAAGAAGAAGAAAACCAAAGTCAAAGCTGCCTATTTGGGCAACATAAAGAACACATACGAGGAAGACAATAGGATCAAATCATAGAAATTGATATAGCTAACAGTAAAACTATTGCTCTGCAGTGACAGATTTAAACACAAAAATAACTTAAGAAAAAAAATTAAACTCCAATTTTGCTTTGCTGAACAAAACAACAAAGCTGATCTTAAAGTTAGAAAGCGATATCATTACCAAGGCTATCGCTTTAACCTGTGCCCCATATTGCCTCGGCCTTTTGTTTGTGCCCTTTCTTCCTGTCTTTCGGAGGAGGGCTGTATTATACAGAGGAACAATGGAGCCCCTCTGTGCCAATTAGCACCAATTAGAAGAACATACAGACTGTGTCAAAACAGGAGACACCCCAACTGTTCCTCTATGCCTTTGACCCGAGATGGGAAGCTTTATACAAGAGGCCTCAATACAGCGCCACTCGCCACTCAGCTGTGCGCTGTGTAATAAGGCCAGAGAAAGGGGCAGGGGGATTGTTGAAAGGGTTTCTGGTATATAGCCCAATGGCAACATGAATCTTGTTGTGAAGAAAGCTAGCGTTTGGTTTTGAGGGGCTCTTATTGAGGAGTGAAAAGGGGAACAAAGAGGAGACACACTCCTCTTCACAAGCCGTAATGATGACCTGCAGCAGCGGGGTCAGACTACAATAGCCAGGGAGCAATGAGTCTCAAGGGGCAGCAACACGTTGCATGTGACAGCACAACCAGAGGGCCGATGTATGGGAGGACAGTGCTTTTAGGTAACCGAATTATTAGAAACAGCCAGATATAAATGTGACTGGAGGGACCGAAGGCTTGTGCCATAACAATCTCTCCCAATTGAAAACATGTGAAGTAGGGGCACATTTATCCTCAGATTCCTTGTTTTCAATTTCTGCAGGCACCCTCATCTGTGAATTCAGTAACAGGTAGCTGTGTTTATGATAGCATAGCATGTCCTAACTAGACTTGGATCAGCAAAATCAGGAGCTCCGTTAAGGAAAGGTGAAAAAAAGAAAGTCCGACAACATCATCATCTATGTTTGGGTAAAATGAAGTGGCTCTTTATCCTTCTGTCCCCTTCATCTATTCTAAAACAAATCTGCTCTTTTAAAAGGATGATGGTTTAAGGTTGTGTTACTTACCATCTTCTTGATGGTCTCTGTGTTTTTCGTGATATGAATCTTGCTGTATTTGGGACTGTCTAGCTGCCTGTAAAATAAAGAAATGCAAAAGATTATAGAGCGTCAGAAAAGAAAGCCCCTAAACGCAGTTAAATACAGAGATTTACTGATACGGTCGAACACACACATACACTGCTGGGACGACTGTCGTCCCTTTGCTTGACACCAAAGCAGAACAAGCTTGAGCACACACACACACACACACACACACACACACACAGACACACACCACTAACTGTAGAGAGGAGATGGGGCAGCCTGCATCAAAGCTTTAGAAGAACCACTTAATTAAGCTTCATGTCCTCAAGGAGCTTACAAATTAACTTGTTTTCAATACTATTGGTCCACTCTCATTTTCATCTCTTAAGTTTAACACTCTTCCACATTCAAGCAAACATTATATTGTTGTGTTATAAATGCAACATCTGTGTGCAAACAGAAGCTAAATCGTCCATAAACAGACAAAATGATGCAGACGGCTTTTGCTCTGAACTTGGG
>JAPMNP010506242.1:0-12801 GCA_029874935.1 Atherina boyeri | reverse complement strand
ATTTTGAATCGAATCGTGGCCCCAAGAATCGGAATTGAATCGAATCGTGAGATGGTCAAAGATTCCCACCCCTAGTAATGAGCCTCATTTGATTCAGGTGTGTAGGAGAGGGATGCATCTAAAAGTTTCAGGATAGTAGCTCTCTAGGACTATACTTGGGGACCCCTGTTGTAGAGCAAATATAATTTGAGTACAGCACACCAACCAGCAGATGGCTAGTTTCCTCCCTCATGGACACTGACTGATAATCAAACACATTTTTATGTCGGTCTGTTGACATGAGTTCAGTCAGCTTTGCAAACAAACACATTCCCTGCAATAACAGCAGAAATAATCCCAATGCGATCATCATAAGAGCCTGATCAGACTGAATGGAAACACTGCGCTGTCTGCAGGGCGTCCACATGTGAGTGGGTAGACAGCACAAACACACTGCTGCTATTGTTTCTCTTTTTCCTTTTTGGGGTTCAACAACCTAGCAGGATGGAAGAAAATCATTAACATCAAAGAGTTTTGAAAACTGCAGTATGTCCCACACTTTGGACCATTTCCATCTGTCTTTATATTAAATGAGATGAATTTGTAGACTGCCATAGTTAATATTCACAAGAGAAACAAATTGCAGGTTTATACGAACAAATGTTTTGTTTTCTCAGTCAATGAAATTAAAGCAGCAGTTCTTAAAAGCTTTGAATTTAAAACATTATATTGTATCTACAGCGTATTGCTTCTTAAGTACATGGTGATATATTTCAGTCCCCTGGTTGAAAGTTCCATATTTTATCATTTTAAAGTTAGAATTTCTTTTGTAACACTACTATGGCTTTCAGGTTGAGCAGAAATGCCAATGATTAGGGTTTCCCATGTGGTCTTTTTCCAGTATTAAAAAAGTGAATGTAGTGTCTGTGATGGTGTCTGGAGTTTAATGGTGATTCTTAGAGGCACACAGATACCAGAATTTAATAAAGATGCGTTTAATTGAGCCTAGGTGGAATGTTAACAGTCAGTAGAGTCATTTCCTGAAAGCATTTTCACACTGGTTGTTCAAATATGACCGATCACTGGACACAACATTAACCTGTTTCTAAATCAGATTAAAACCATTGAGATATATGTTGCACCACTGCAACCACGAAAACGCACTTCTTGTTGGCAAGCATATTTAATAGTTTCTAAAAATCTGAGAAAGGAAGCAACCAAATCTGTTATGTTATATACAGTGTCATTTTGCACAGGGGAGATGTTCAATTCAAAGGTAAAGAACTTAAAACTGGTTTGGGGTTGCAAATGATAGAGGAAAAAAAAACTCAAAGAGCAGCCATTCTCTAAAAGTCTGCAGTAAAATTATCATTTTGTTACATACTGCATATTTTTTCACAAGCCCACAATGGTATTCAGTACTTTGAGGTTGTAGCCTCTAGTTCTGTCTACCTTTTCTTACCGCAGCTCCACCTTTTTGGCCTGAGTCTGGATATCATCACTCCTGACAAAGACTGTAATGAATAATAGCAACAACAAAAAAAAAAACAACCTTTGGGTGATGTCACTAAGGCTGCTACGATGAGAAAAGATGTGATCTGTTAATAACTGAGGAGGATGATGCCCATTTCCTTAATTTAAGTCAGAATCGTTTCAGGCTGCTGGATGATTAGGGTTGATTTAAATGCAAGGGAAAGAAAAAAACTGCTACCAAATTCCTATTCTTCAATTTATGTATTATCAATTGTGAAACTTTCCATGAATCAAAAGCTGCAGCTTATTAAACAGTAACCCAGCTGAGAGTACAGAGCTTTCTAATGAATGGATACCATTTTGTAAATTAAACTGAATACAGCTGGTTGCCATGTTGATCACTATGTTGGTTGCCTGGATCAGTGGCCCCGTGTCAAAACGCCTCCATTCATTTCCATATGAATGAGGGTGACCTCATTATAACTGAAGCTTCCAATAAATTCACACCACACTTTAAAACAAGCAGAAGCTCTGTGGCATTCAAGGATGTGGATGACGAGGAAGATGAGGAGAAGTGAATGGGCCATGGAGTGACCAAATCTGCATGTCTGTGATTGTTTCCTTCTTGGAATATAAAAGGTCATTGTTAAAACATGACTTTCTCTGAGGTTCCATCCAAGCTGGTAGAGTCAATTACTGTGTCAGTAGTATTTAAGTAATGGATTAAAATCTCTTATGTAGAGGTACTAAAAATCTAAGATGCAACATGATTAGTTACTTTTGCTTCATGGCTGGGAATTCTTTATTTAGGCAAAACATATGGAAGGGACAGTACGATATTTGCCCGTGTAAAGCAAAAATATTACATCAAGGGAAGTGATCTCTCCTTGAGTTTCTCATTTGATTCTTTTACACACATCAAACAGAGTATGAGCTAATAATTAAGTTTCACTATATATGCATCGAGCTAATGTGCAACTACAACCCAGAGTTGAACTCACTGTAAGTTAGTTATTTTAGGGCAAGTTATTGTAGGATTAAGTCCAACAAGGATGGATAATCTGATAACCGAAGAGGAGGGTTAGGGTTCTCTTACCTCACTTCTAATGAAGGCCTATGTGTCAAAAAGAACATCATCAATGTGACAGAACCACTCATTGATCCTCTCCATTTCGTATACTGGGCAGGCAGTGGGGTTGATGATGCCAAAGTATTTATAACAAGCACAATTCACAAATATTTACAGGGTAGAACTCCTCAACACAACAGCCAGACTCCTATTTGCAGATTTCTCTTTCAATAAACTGCAACCACACATCCTGGCTGAGAAACTGTCTTCCCGCTTCCATCTGGACGGCAAGTTCATCCTGTGGATCATCGACTTCCTGACCAACAGACACAAAGGGCGATGGTCAACGACTCTGTCTCTGATCTCTCCTTCACCTCTGCTGGCTCTCTCCAAGGCTGTGTTTTGTCAACACTGCTGTTCATCCTGTACACTGATGACTGCAGAACCACCGTCATGTCTGGCTCCTCATACCACCACAGCTCAGTGGTGTGATAATGCCTCTCTGCAGTTAAACGTTGGGAAGACATGGTGATGACCTTTTCCAGCAAGCAGAGGTAGCTGGCTGCAGGATCCATGAGCACAATTAAGACGGTTGAGGTGGCAGCGGTGGCTTTGGGGCGGAAGACGCTCAGGCGACAGAGCAGTTTGTCAAATAACAGGGATGTTGGTGGCTCAAATTTCACTCCCCTAGTCAATAAGTTGTGTCCTTGGGCAATACCCTTCCCTCTTCCAGTGCCAACTTTACTGGGGTATGAGTGTGTATGAATGTTCCGTCGTGGTTATAGAGGCTATTTGTGTCAGTCAGTCGGCCCCATGTGTAGCTATGGCTACACATGTAGCTTACCATCACCAAGAATGAACGTGGAACGAATGAATAATGGATTCAATATAAAGTGTATTTTAGTGTCCAGAAAAAGCGCACTACAAGGTGGATGTCATTATTATTATTATTATAGGTGGTGGAAGAATACAGACAGCTGGGTACGATCATTGACAGCCCCTTAAAGTTTGCCTCCAACACCGAGGCGATATCAGCACCAGCAGCACCTCCTGTAAAGGCTGATCCAGGATCATTGGATTCCCAGTCACCTCACACAGACTGTTGTCATGCCAACTATTCCCACTCCACATTAAACTGCCTTTTATTTGCACAGCTGATTCCCATATGTAAATGTATGTGCAGCTCACCTTGTAATATTTTCTTTAATCTTAATTACTATTTTTTTGTTACTTGATTTTGTGTGTATGAATCCCTGTGTGCCTTTAATTGCCCCTTCAGAACAACTAATGTATTCTGCATTGAATTGAATCCAATTTATTTGGATCAAAATGTCACTCCAACTTAGGTGGTTGGGTTATGCTGGTTGGTGTTCCGATCAACGTGCATTGAAATACATAATCTCAAATTTGGGTTAAAAATGACCTATTACTTCTGGTTTATGTTAAGGTAACATATACCTGCAACTTTCTGCTTCATACTTTTCTATGTTAACCACACTTCAAATTTCCAACCAATCACACAACTGCTCTTTGACACCACAGGAGAAAAAAGTTCTGCTCTTTTGATCTGTTGAGAACAAGCCGCAATAACTCCCAAACTAAAACAAAATTATTTAATTTTCATCTGCTGCCACGACAACAAGAACAAGGTTTTCTTTTCTCGGCCGTTACTAATACTGACCCATAGAGAGCAGGCTAATGTACTACATTTATGAGTCGTATCTCAGCCGACAGGACAGCTCTATGGCAGGTTGTATCGAGGTTGCAGAAAATCATCCAAGTGTAGCTCTCATTTTCAGCACCCAGGATCTATGGAACCTTCTCTAATACATCACAGTCTATTTCAACTAATTCCATCTGGCAAATGCTACAGATTTTTCTTGCATTGAACCAAAAATGTATCCCCAGAGCCACTACTGTATCTTACTTAACCAGTCCAGAATGTGGCTCCCAGTAAAACAGTTTTAATTCTGGGTATAACTATTTATTTGCATGATAATCATTATCCTGTCTATCATACTGCCATTGATGGAAATGTTGCATTGTGAATCTTTTTGTACATACAAATATAACAAAGGAACACGATTTCATAATGAGTTGAAATTAATATTAAAAAGTGTATTGCACTCTCCAATGAAAGTTTTTAACCACACACACGAGCCAATAAGGGGATTCAAGCTTACTACGTTTGGCATTCATTGTGTTGTGGGGCCTGCTGCAGATGCTCATTAGTGCTCCTCAGCTCACCCTGCCAATAGTTTCCAGCTCAGCTTAAAGATTTTATTTTATAATGCTGTCATTAGTAAGTGAGACAAACCTTTTAGATTTTGGGGAGAGTTTTACAAAACATGAACCTCTATAAATGAAAAATTCACAGTGAAGTGAAAACAGACCAGTAGGAGATAAATCTTAATTATAATTTTACTGATATCTCTTTATAACTGAGGTCTATGGGCTTCTTTTTCCCATTGCAATACCATAAGTGACCAATGGGATGAACCTCTATTGAGTGAATTGTTTAAGAAGAAAAAAAAGAAAAAAAGAATTTGAATGGTCTGAACTGCAGAGGTCTCTAATTTATTCTGACTACTTTAGCTCCATATGATTCACCCACATAAACTCCAAATTAAGCCTCTAATTTAGCTCTAATTTGCCTCAACTTCATACAGAAAGCCAGCATGTAACCATTGCTATGCAACAATGATGGCTGTATTGGAGGCTGATTCATCTTTCCCACTGACATAAACTTACTTCATCCCCCTAAAGAGGCTGTGTTGGTCCGATCTTTTTATCCACATCCATATAAATGATGTGGGTAAAAAGATCTGTATGCATGTACTTATGTTCTGTAGAGCAGAACATGAGCACATGCAGAGTTATACTGCAGTGCTGTTTCTCTGAAAAGGAGAAATAATCGAAGTTCATTGTTGTTTTGAAATGATTTAATGCTGGTTGGAAATTCTAAATGGAGAGGATGCTGTGCTCCGAGGAGTTTGTTAAAGCTATGACCGTTGGGTTAGCTCAGCTTTACCAGCAGGAGTTTCTGAAAGCTTCCTCTGCTGCCACGTAGGATGTGGATGAATAATAACCTAATACCAGGTCATCAGTCAGTCTCATGATGTCTTGCCTGCAAAAATGAAGCTGGGAAAACTCCAAATGGCCAAGAATTACAGCTGTCGCACAAGATGGGCTCACAGGGACAATCTGAAAATACTCTCAGAGAAAATGATGCAGAGAGAAGCTGGTGGCTACACCCACAGAAAAGATGACCCACATACAGATGAAAGGAGTTAGTGAGCGGAAACTTCAGTCAGCAGCTAAAAGCTGTTGTTCCAATGAATAATTATTGGACCATATGCAAATAATTGTTACATTTTTGTGAGAAATCAGAAACCTCTGTAGTAATCTGCATCATTTCAGCATTATTAATTAATGTACAATTAAAATTGAATTCATACGGTGTATTTTAGATACGTTTTTGTGTATCTTATTCATGCATGTATATGTGTATCTATGTTACTTTTTTTATGAAAATGACAGAAACTAAGTTAAATTTAGCAGGACTCCTCTCTGTGTTTTCTATGGTCTGATTTGGATCTCTTAACAATAATACAGAATTATGATTGTACATTGAAAAGTCTACTTCAACTTCCTGTTTTGTTCAATAATCTTTTGATATGATGCAGAAAAAAATGCTGGAAAAATGTCTCAACTCATAACTTTTGTTTGTAAGGCTGCTTTCAAGTATTTTAGTGAAAAAAGGCTGGATATTAAAGAGCGAAGTGATAGGTTTAATAATAACTATTCTTATCTTACATACACGGTATAACAGATCAACTAAGTTCCTCCGTGGCCGATGTTGATCTTTGGAAATATGGCCTGATGGCCAATATGATGCTGATTTTTGTTGTTTAGCTATAAGAAGCTAGACCAGGGTTAATCAGTTAGGTCCCTTCGAGGACCGCAGTCCTGCAGGTTTTCAATGTTTCGTTGCTCCAACTAACCTGACTAAACTTAAATAGATCCAACAAGTTCTACGAAATGACTCGTTAATGTGGGTCAGGTGTGTTGGAGCAGGGGAATGTTGAAAACCTGCGAGACTACGGCTCTCATGGGACAGAAATGAACAGTCCTGACCTCGACTACACAGCATGATTGGAACACACAATAAAAATGGGAGGATTGCTAATGAAGACATGGTTATTCTGATGTCTTTGACTTGCCAGTGTGGCTCAAGTGTTTCCGTTTACCCCTATTACAAGGTCCTTTGCGCGTAATTGCTATGTTGAATATTGGCGCCGATAAGTCATAGACATATTCAATAAGTAAAGAGCACAAAGTCAAATGCCCCTGGTAATTTAAAAGCTTACAAATTTGTGGTGAGAAAGACTTCCTCTAGTTCTGCCTTCAGTAGCTCTTGCTGATCTACAGCAGCTGATCCAATTGTTCTCCCCCAAAAAACAGCAATCAAACATGCAAGTCTTGACAGTTTAATGAAACACAACATGTCTTTGAGAAAGATTACAACACAGTCTATTTACGTTTTTCAACAGTTGTCATCTCCGTTCCAGCTTTCAGCTTAAATTGGCCAGTTATTGTAAAAACTTGATGATTGCTGCACGCTGTTTGACACCCAACATGGTCATATATGTGGAACTGAACATGGATATCAGACACTACAATACTAATGGACGTATCACAAGTTGAAACTTCTTTTACTTTCCACGTTTAAACAGTGATAACGTGCTACAAAAGATTCATGTTTATCAGGTTTATCGCTCCTTAGTAATTATGAAAATATTGGTAAAATATATTTGTGATAGTTTAAAAGAGATTTTAAACATTTCACAGCCTTCCTTGGATAGTGGATATCCACAGAATGCTGTATCTTCAGCTTTCATTATCTTTTTACAGAGAGAATATTTACACTGAGAAGAATGCTGGGATGACCACAGTAACAGTCTGGAGCCTGATGTATCGCTGTTGCTGTTAACATGTTATTTTGATAAATTGAAAAAGAAAAACAGATTGATGCTGTAACCTGGAAACAAACTATAAACACAATATATCATTTTCCTTGTCGACAAAATTGTTTTTTTATCGGCCAAAGCAGCCTCTGCAGACTAACACGAACATCTTCCTTCCTCCTTGCCGATAATCTGCTCTCACGCCAGCCGCTGTTGTGACAGCCTGTTATTTATTTGTTGTTTATCTTTTGGTCCTGAAGACTTTAGTCTGTCTCGCCTTCTTTTTCTGTTTGCCTGTCTCATTCTGTCACAGCTGCTTGGCAGTGACGTCATCCTTCTGGCAGCCGCCATGTTTTTGACAGTGTTTACATGTTTCCATAACAACAAGCATCACATCTGCATCTTCTTCCTTGGACCTCCAAGAGTTCACTTTATTCATTGCCCTTGTGTTTTGACTGCACCGTCTCTAAATTTAATCTCTTAGCCCTGTTTGTTTGTTATCTTACCATCTGCTGTAATTTCTGACTAAATTTAGAGGATGTGAAAGAGACACAGGGAATTCTGTGGTCATCCCTCTACAAACATTGTGGAAACGACCGAGATACAGTCACTGGAGACTAATTTAGATCCTTTGAGACCAATGAGTGTCTAAAGTCTGAAATTTGAGGCATGATTCTGGAAGTTTGACCGGGGCAAAGAGTCATCCAAACCACACACTAAAACACTGAGGTTTGACTTTGATTTGCAAGATTACAAACCTGAGCTTTTTCTAATGTGTTTTATTCATTTTCAAACTTCTTAATTTTCTTTTCGCTACATTAGAATGTGTAGTTGACCTCAGGCGCAAGTTTGTTTAGACACCAGAAAGTACTCCCCTTTGTTCTAAAGGTTTTCTTTTTTTAATAAGTATGAACCCTGAATACTAACTTCAGTATTATGTTTTCCTGTAAACACTGTACGACTTGCCACTACAAACAGGTTACAAGCCATTTCTACCCATCACAACAAAACGTTAAAATATATCTGTTTATTACAACTTAAAATAAAAATTGATTGTTTTAAGCAGGGGACTTTAATACAATAACAATTTGGCTACATCAACAATACTGGGAAACACTTTTGTGAGTAAAACCATTTCAGAAATACTGACTTTACAAGTAAGACTAAGTTAGCCTTTACAGCCAACAACAACTTGTAATAGACGTTCCCTGAAAACAATGGACAGAGGAATTACTTTCATCTTTGGAAATATCTAGGATTTCTATATCTGAGGAGAGGCTGTTTACATAATTTTATTTGTTGGTGTAAACTAGATCACCAGTTTTAAAATCGCTGCATTGGCTCCCCGTGCATTTCAGGATTGATTTTAAATGTTCTTTTCATTATTTATAAATGTCTTAATGGTCTTGGGCCTTCTTATTTATCCGACCTGCTTTTAAACTATGAACCCTCGCGGACCCTGCGGTCCTCTGGTACCGACCTTTTTATAGTTCCTATAGTAAGAACTAAAACTCATGGTGAGGCCTCTTTCTGCCATTACGGTCCCCATCTGTGGAACAACCTGGCGGAGAACCTCAGGGCTGCAGAGACTGTTGATGATTTTAAAAAGAGGCTCAGGACTTACCTTTTTAGCTTAGCTTTTGAGTGAATTTATTTTGATCTTAATTTAGTATTATATTCATTCATTTATTTTTAAACTTTTTGCACTTTTATTTACTTATCTTTTAATTAAAGGTATTGCGGAGGATCTTTTTCTTCTGGATGGATCATCTAAACTATTGATCCTCCTAATTGTCAATCATTCTGGTGATATTCTTACAGGCCGTCATACCTGTGCTTTCTGCGCATGCACACTTTCAAGTGTTTATGTGTAGAGTTAGTGCGCTACACTATGCCTTCATCCATTCATTCATTCTTGCAGTTCTCAACGGGTCCTTTGAAAATGGCCGAGAGTCACGAGAGAAAAAGTGTCACGAAGTGTATGAGAAGAAGAGAAAGGCCTCAGAAGAGAAAAACAAGATCAGTGTTTATTTTTTAGGAGATTCTTTCCCACATGGCATGCGCTGGAAGCACAGGTTGGGCTTCCCACTGATGCCTCAGTTGCTACGTTTCCACTCGACAGGTAGGCTAAAGTTCGACATGGTATTTGGAGAAATGCATTTCGGATTAATTAATTGTACTGCTAAAGGACGTTATCTACGTCTATATTGTAACTTTCCAGGGAAGATTTGTTTATTTATTTTGTAATTTGCAACAGTCCCTCCTCCCCAGTTGCCATTAGGGACGTGTAAATGGAGCGTATACGAGGATAACTGAGGCGTTCCTGTTGCGCAAGCACATTTTTTTTTCAAAAAGTGGAGAGGGCAGTTCTTTCCGGAAAATCCTCCGCCATACCTTTAATTAATTATTTTTACTTATTTATTTCCAGGGTTATTTGATCATTATTTTAACTTAAACTCCAGTGTTTTCCTCATGGGGATCCTTTGTGCTGGGGGCTTTGCCTGCTTGGTCCAGGGGTTGTTGCCATGGCAGTCGCCCTTGTCTGGGTGGCTGGGGATCCTGCACTGCAGCCCTACGGCTGTGGTGGGGACTCCAGACTGCCCTGATTGTGGTGGTTGCCGTGGTGGCAAGCTGCGATCTTATTGTGGGGTGTGACGGCTTGTCTTATTTTTAATCAATATTTTTAGTAAGCTTAAATAGTTTTTAATAATGTTTTCATCAGGACTTTTCTTTATTTGTTCTAAGTGGAGAACCATTCTTTGTTGCATTTCACTTCTGGTTTAACTCTGATTCACACCAACTTATAAAACACACCAAGTTTGCACTGCACAGAATGTGTACGCCTTCTCACATATGGCTTCCAAGCTGGGACTGATGGATCTTTTTAAGTATCGGTGGGGTGTGAAAGCACAGAGGCATAACAGGGAGTTGAAGTTGATCTACAGCTGCATCTGTTTGGCATGTGTGAATAAGAAAGACAAAGAACGGTAAGTTAACGATGACATCTATTTTGCACAGTTATATCCTAACTGATATGTGAAAAGGGTTTTAAATTGAACCCTTTTTTGATGCTGCATCCCCAATGCATAACGATTTTTTCCCCTAATGTCTTTAGTTATTGTTTTACTGATGATGTAAAGAGACACAATAAGCAGGCTAATACTTTGGGCTGCAAATCACTAACATGCAGACATGCATATCTGTTACAAAATCTACATGATGAGAAATTGCTCATGATAATTATCAGGTCATTTCCTTCCAGGAGTAGCTGGAGAAGCTGCAGATTTCCTTTGATCGTTTTCTTTTTAATCTAATACTTACTAGAGAAAAATTGGACGGCACTAAAGATGCTTCCAAGAGTACTTGGCCCAGTTGTTTGGTCCAAACAGCCCACACCAAAGTGTAAATAAACCAGATGGTGACAACAGGAAGATTCTTTTGGGTTTTCTTTTTTTTCGCTCTTTCCTTTTCATCTATGGTTTACATGATCTCAGGATAAACATTTCTCTGTGGGTTAATAAAGATATATCCTCTTATCAGCGCCACCTTTACTTAATTTTAAGACACTTTTCACTGATGATTCTTCCATCTCTCACTCATAAACTCCATCCATTTCCTGCCTTTTGTATATCTCCCTGCACTTCCTTAATTCCTAATGCTTTTCCCACCCAAATCTCTTTTAGAGTCATTAGAGTGTCTTAATCCCTCAGTGATGTCACCAAAATGAGGATGTTGGCCTGTTTTTGTTGAAAAGAAGAAAAAAAGAATTACAGTATGAGGCGACCATAGTGACTGTTGGTGTGTGGGAAAACATGAGGGAGAACATGTGCAGTGACGCCATGATGTGTCCAGAGCGTACTCAGTAATTCAAGCACTGTGGGGCTTTCTTCTTTTCTCAGCAACAATTTTGAATTTAAATGATTTAGAAGGAGAGGTCAGTATTTTCTTTGTTGGACTGCCTTTTCTGTTTCAGCTTCTCCTGAACACAACTCAAAAAATACCAACGCAATTAGTAATTTTCCACTTCTTTAATGTCCTCTGCTGCAGATTGATCACACATGTTTGTGATCGGACAGTACTGACGAACAAAGGAAGCAGAGGTTATGAAGTATCTGATAGGGAGTTTAATGATTAAAAGCATAATGAACCATTGGTGTGCAAAACAGACCTTTAAACAGACTTTTGTTTTACACAGGGAATGGGAGGTATCATGATCATTACTGAAGATACTGAACAGGCTCATATATGCACTTGCTCACACCTGCCCAAAGCAGGATTAGTGAGTTCTTTGTTCATCATCAGCAGCCTGAAAGATGAAGATATTTAAATTCTGCTGAAAATCACAGGGAAGTTTGAAATTCAGCCAGAATGTAGTAAATCACAAATAACTTAAATGAAAAATGTAGTTCGTCCTTCGAGAAAACCTATGAACATTGAAGAAAGTGTTAGGTCTATGGTCACAGTTTACTGTAATGGTGTAACTATTTTGAACATGTTGTAATTCTGTTATTCATACAGAATGCTATATAAATAAAGTTTGATTTGATTTATACAGACTATACTGTTGATACGTAGGCAGTTCCTATATTGTGTTCAATATAAAAAAATACACTTTGTTCCAGGTAGATAAAAACTTCCCTCCAGCAAAGGGCAAGTATATCATTAGGAGCTTTCCAGTCTAGTTTTATGGAATATGTGCAAGGAATTACACAGTGACGTGGGACAATGTGTTCAAATGTTAGCAATGGGTATTTGTCGGTCTGATTTTTCATGGTGTGATGACCCTGATTCTGCCGGTTGCCGGACTGCATCTTTAATTTTCTTTTGCGCTTTGTGTTGCGGCTGCCCAATCGTAGTCAGTTCATTGTATATTGAGAGCACCGGGGCCCGGTGTTCCTGGTATAAAAGACATCCCCAGCCATTTCCTGATGGTTTCAGAAGAGGAGACTGTCCCACATTACTCCATGAACTTCAACCTATTTTTGGTTTTCACTTTAATCCAACACTTAACCCACCATGTGTACATTCGTGCAAGCACAACTGATAAAATGACTGACACGCTTTATGTTTACTTTTCATTGGAAAGATAAGTTGCTGTCATGAATTTCTAAATGAATAAATTCTTACTACATTTAACTTTTTGTGCTGCCATGAGTTATTTGTAATGGTTTCAAGCCAGTCATGACAGATTAGACTTTCCCAGTCAACCAGCAGCATTATGTTATTTTATGTTGTCCATATATTAAAGGTACTGTATGTAAGATTCTGGCCGAAACTGGTACTGCAATCATGTGAAGCCGTAGCCTATGTAAG
>JAPMNP010504643.1:0-11095 GCA_029874935.1 Atherina boyeri | reverse complement strand
TGAAGGCAATCGGGTCGGCCGACCCTGCCAATGAGGTGTCCCTTATTTTTTTTCCAGGGAGTTGGCAACCCTACTATGAATGTATCAACATTTGATTCCCAATCTGTGCCTACTCACTACTTATAGTAATTCTGCCCTTTCTGGTTATGAAGAACCCCTCAGACATACGGCACCCTAACAGACATGATGTGACGAATACAGTTGCCAAATCACCAACAAAAGGAAGCAGTGTCATGGAGTAATGGGAGGTTTAGGATAAGAGACAGCTGGAGCAACCAAACTATACCACTGAGCTTTTGAGCTTTAAGCAATGGAATGGTAAGTATATGTTCCTCGCGTGCTCAAAGAAAACTTTAAAAAGAGCAAAGACACCTAGAATTAGTCATGGCCTTTTCTGAAAAATGCAAGGTAATAGGAGCAGCATGGATTTTGTTTGATGTGAGGGAACAATAGCTTGCTGGCAAACCCCTTTTCATCGTTCTGGCTCTGTTCACAAAACTTCCAAGCAACTGTGAATTATTACTGACTCGGTACAAACAAGCCTTTATGATGCAATGAAACATTTTTAGGCAATAATTTCTCCTTGTTGAAAGCAGAAACAAACGCAGCAGTGTTTGTTGGTTATTTGGCAAGTTAAAACAGAACTCTGCACAGTTATCCACAGCTGGGGTCACCAACAGGGAGAGACCACCAGGACAGCTGAGGGGAGCTGAGAGGGATTCTTTTATTATGCTATCAAATTGAGTCTATGATACGTTCTGTCCGGGAGTACTCGAAGAGTTAACAAAGCCCTGCACACAGCAAAACCTCATGTCACCTCCTGCTCACATCACTCAGCTTTTCAAGTGTAACAGCTGCTTCCTTCCTCATTCATAGCGATATCCTCGTCCATTCACACTGACGGCTTAACTGTCCCACATAACACAGAGAGATTAATGGATATCATATGAAGGGGTATGTGATTTGATTTTTTAAAAATTAAGCTGTTCTGCAAAGGCTTGATTAAGGGTGCCCACTTAACAAGCGGGATTGACAGTACAAAACTGATTTAAGACAGCAAGCAAAAAAATGTAGTGGTCCACAGAGAAACTTGTTTCATTCAGTGTCTTTTCCTGATTTTTCTCTGATTCTGCCAAAGATAGGATTCAACAGCTGGATATTTTCTAACTCGTTAACAAATAAAGAGAATAAAAGCCAGCAACTCATACCATGCATAGTCCCTGTCAAAATACAATGAATTACAGACATATCAGGGAGCTGATTTATGTTTTATGAGTCAAACATTACCAGTCTTCTGTCAGATTAAATTGAGGTATTTGGCATTGTTAGAAAGCACATAATACCTCAGGTGATAGAGTATAAACTATTGTGAAAATATGACTAAAACAATAACTGGACATGCAAGAACACTCTGAAAACACAAGGCCACCCAAAGGGTTTCTTTTATTTATTCATCATAACATGGATTTCCTTTCTATTTATAATTCCTGGAAATGAACAAAAACATTGGTTTAAGTCCAAATCAGATGAGTTTTAGACTTTTACTGCATCCTACGTCACGTCCCGATGGCTCAGAGTTTCTGCACCAGCACATGACGTGCCCTGACGATGTTGTGTAGGTGTTCATCTGCTCATGACAAAAACACTTCCATTTACTCTGAATCTTCCCACTCTGCCGGATGCTGCCCACAAACACGGAAAGCCCATAACAGTAAACAAAAACAAACTGCAGCATGGGTGAAACTTTGATTTTGAGACCAGCTTAGGAAAACAAGGGCTAAACTCTGACATTCTCAAGCTGTCATGTCCCAATGTCTGACAGAAAAACAAACAATTCCAATGGAGCTGACAAAACCCTTTTCAAAGCACTTGTAAGGGAAACAGTACAGATCTTTGTCTTGTTTTTATACAGCTGGGGTGACATCACTTATAAATTTGCCAGCAGGAGTTTATGAATATCATGCAGAACTAACTTTGTTGGGAACCATGGCTTTAAGAAGTGTGCTTCCAAAGACCATCATTAGGATTAAGTCATTGTGTTTTACTTATTTAAAAAAATCACATATTATATGTATTTCAAAAGCACAGAGGCCTTACTGAAAATGTATTCATTCCTATACATGTCTTTTAGATTACAACATCCTGCAGGCTCCACAGAGCCTGGACATGATCTTGAATCTGTGCTCAAACTCACTAGTTGAAAAGACCTGAGATTCTGGCTCAGTCAGAGGGCCACCTCAGAGGAATGCCTGCCCAGACCTTTTTTAAAAACTGGGCATGACTAATAGCACAGCAGCTTGATCCACAGAGCCTGACAAGCTGTTCTCCAGTGGCCTGTAAATACAGAACACTTGGCAAATGTAAAGGCCTGTTCTTCTCAGACATGGCTGCTCCTGACTCTGCTGCTTACCCACAGCAATCGATAGAATTGACTGGCTCACAGATACTCTACGTTTAGCCAAGAGCCACAACTAACATCCTGTGGCGTCACTGGAGATGAGTTTATCTTGTCACTTGCGTAGAAGGAGTAAGTTTTGTTTTTTAATACGCAGACTAAAGAGGTAGAAGGAGTGAAGGAAGTTGTTGTTTATCTTGACCAAAGTGCTTACTGATTTACTTACGTAAGAGAGATATTACAGCTTACTGGAAGAAAACAGAAAGAAGGAGTGGGAGTATTTTGTTTCATCTTGTTTTATTTGTGTAAATTATGTTCTATGTAGAATTTGACAGCTATGACAATAATAGATTTCCATTTCAAGGAACGGCTTGTTACAGTAAAGCAAACAAATCAGTCATACCATACAAAACATTACTAAAGTATCGGAAATATGTTTTTTCTTTCCACTTGTATGTCCCTAGCTTTTAATTAAACAACAACAAAAAAAACTTCAAAAGGTCTTCTCTGATGACTTAGATTGTTAAGAGCATTTTCAGCCAATGAATACATGAAATGGGATTTAATGAACTATTAGAAGTCATTTAATGAGTCAATGGACCCAAGGATGCAACACATTAAGTCTGTGTGCTAACAAATTGACCACACCATGATGACGCAAAGATGCTGTGTCCACTCAGTTGTGGAGTTATTTGGACACTATGACAAAGTGAAGCATGATTAGTCGGACAGCAGCAGGACTGTGGGTAAATTTAGGACTGAAAGTGAAAACATGCTACGATATATGCGCCATTGTGCACATGTATATGAATATTTGTGTGTGTGATTGGGGAAGGGGAGGCTCGCCGTGCGTGCATGCATGTGCAAAACTGTTGCTGGTGGGCCTCAGCATGAGTGCTAAGGTTGGAGCAATCATATGTTCAGCTGTGATTTCCATCAACACATTCCTGGACGCTCACATACCCTCTCAGTGGAGCTGCGCACAGCACCCCCCAAGGATGTGACCTGCAGCCTGCAGACACATGGCTGCCTCACAAGCGCTTATCACAACACAGGATAATGGGAGGCCTTAATCTGAAGCCACGTGGAGACAAGAAAACTTTGACTAGTGTTGCTCCTTCAAGTTGGCCTTATAGAAAACAGTTGATGATATACTACACCATGTTGCAGAAGGCCAGCAGGTCTCACCATGCCAGACTGATTACAGGGTAGAGGTCAGACCACATGGACAACAAATGGTCCCCGGGAGTCTACGCTGGGGGCTGGGCATGTGGCTAAAATCACCACTCGCGAAAAGGCAGCAATAGTTACCGAGGCAACTTTGAAAGACATAAGACTTCCAAAAACATCCGAAAATATACTATCACACACAAAGTGTTTGTTGTTGTTTTTTCCACAATGCCAAAATTGGCAAAATTACAAATGATAAAACATTGAGAAAAGTCCCGTGGAAAGAATGCAACAAACGCTGAACTGACTGAATCCAATGTTTCAAATCTCCCACGAAGCTAAACCAGTCAAAGCAGCCAAAGAGAGGGAGAGAGTATTAAATGGATTTTAAGGCCGAAACATTGATAACGCGAAACTTAAACACTCAACTCAGCAGAACATCCAACCATCTGTGCTGAATGATTATAAAGTAACTGGCACTTAATCAGTGTGTGTTTCTCTTCAACTGCTCCAACAAAACGACATGAGAAAAATCTGCACACAAGTCCAATCAATCAATGTTATTGGCAAACTCCATCGCTGGCATGAAGCCACGATGTACTGCCTGCCTTAGAATGATGAGAGGGGTTCACTTCGAGGGAAGGTACAGCCATGAACACATAGGGAATTTTTTTTCTTGCTCAGTGCAACTGGTAGACCATGCTCACTTTCACTCAGGGTTACATGGATGTTTCATGTTTTAATAGACAAATATTAATATGGGCTGGACTGAGCAGTGACCAGCTTTGATGTGAGATTAGCAAAAAAAAGGCTTACATGTATTTCCTTTTTTTGTCAAAAGGCAATGATTCTTGCATAATCGTTGTGTGCTAAACCGAGCTATCACTTTTAGTTTAGAGAATGTTTAGGTAGCTTGTATGTAATCACACCTTAGGGCTACATCCCAGCTTTGTTTTTCACTGATGGCATAATTGATTCTGGGCACATAAACTTAAAAACCTATACAAACTTGCAGATGAAATACGTTTGCTATGTTTGGTGCAACACAGATTCATTATTTACTTTTTAATACATTTGCAACAATCCATTAATTCAAAACAACCAAATGATAGGAGAATAGATAAATTATATTTATATTTGGAATGACCCCATCATCCTCTATCATCTGCCTCATGCAAATGTAATGATGAGTCAAATCAAAGTTCTGCACAGTGCAGAAGTCTGAGCAAGGTGCAAAGCTGGGTTGTGGTGCCTGTATTCACCATGCGGTGGAGCTGAGTGCTGGTTTCCCAGAACAGGCACAGCCATGTGGTTCACTAAAAGCAAGTGAGAGGATTATATTGATGCTGCTGTGCTGAGCTGCTATTTGACTTTATCTGTGATCTTACTATTTGACTTTATATCTTTTCTCACTTCATCACCCTGATGAAGCAGGTTTAAACAGTGGCAGCTTGCTTGGATGAGAGGTATTGTCATTGACACACCACTGCCAGAAAATGCCACCAACACACCTGAAAGTAGACATCAGATACAACAGAAAGGTGTCCGGGACAAAGCCTGCAAGCACGAACTGCATTCTAAAATGGGTGTGAAAGTCTCCTCTGCAACACAGCAGGCTCGTGCCTACCACCTCTTCATACTTTTCTCCTTCACAGTCTCTCTCTCCACTAGCTGTGTCTCCTCCTTGCTCTCACCAATGTATTTGTCTGTTTTCTGTCATGCATTCCCTCATTTTGTATTTTTCCTCCTTTTATCCACGCTTTCGTCTTTTTTTCCCTTTTCTGTTGCTCTCCCCGTCCATCTACATCTGCACCCCTCCTCTTGCGCTCCCTCACTTGAAGCACACATACACAGATAATACTGCAGCTACATGCTGCTTTGGCAACACACTGCAGCAGGCAAATGTACTCCACTGCAGCCCTTTAACACAACAGCCATTTCTCCAATGACCTTAAGACACAAAGCAGCTCTTGGTTGGTTGCGTGTCTTCTGCATCAAAATCAAGCAAATACTGCGTTTGATTCAAACAGATGTTTTTTTCTTTTGTTATGTTTTTTTTGTTAGATATGTGTCACAGACAGGAAAAGCCCGCTCTGATCACATTCCGTGCTCATGCAACAAATCTTTCTTTCAGCATCTACAGATTTCAACCTTTCATCAGCATATAGTAATCAGAGTAACCTCCACAGGCTGCCAAATCGTTTTGATAACATATATATTTTCAGAGCAGCCCTCCCCCTGCCTATAGACATATCACCCCTGATTCTTGCCTTCTCCCCTGAAGCATGACAGAAGTAGGCGTGCTGTTGGAACACAATGGGACATTTTTATTGAACAACGCACCAACATATCCACATATACACAAACAAAACACACAGTGACAGACATCTAGTGATCAAGACACACATGAAGAAGTACAGTGATGCCATTGTTGGAGTATTCAGGAGTGATTTAAGAAAATGTTGGTGCTGACAGACGACCACACAAGGAACACACAAGCAAGCACTTACAAGCATTTACACAAAAAGGCATACATAAAAAGTGAGTGAGTTTCAAGGCAATTGGCATGAATAGGAACAAATGTACTTTAACATACGCTTTTATCAAAGATACAGTACTCCATATTTGGAACCAGATTTAAGGATATCATGTTCTTCTCATGTTAAACAGAGTGTGCCGCAAGTAAAAACACTGCACCGTATCATTGCTCAGTCATGTTTTATCCATTAAAGCTACTGTGTGAATCAGCCCACTTGCTCCCTGCTTTGTAATATTATATTTTCTTTGATATTTCTGCATTACCAGCACTTTGGCCTGCTAAGATCATCATATACAGTTTCATGGGCCACCAGTCACATGTTCATAAGCTTTCATTAAATACTCAGGAAAACAGGTGCTACCACCAGGGATTCCCCAACCTTTGCTGGGTGTCGAGCATGATTCACGCTTTTTCATCTAATTGCCATTACACATAATTGCGACATAGAGATTACCCTTCATCAAATACATTTTTCATAAATGTTAGCACAGTATGTCTTTAAAACATGCATCACCAGCCCTATAAATATTGCATGCTCATGAGTAAAGAGAAATATGTGACTGCACTGGGAAACAGCCAAATGCTACAACAAGCACACAGCAGAAGTCATGCAATCTGCCAGTAAAACTCAACTGAAGTCTTCTAGATGTCAGAGAAATTAAATAGGCGATGTGCAGCCCTTTTCAAATGCAAGATGGATGACTTCTTCTCTGTAAAACTATTTGCTGGATATCAACCTTGCATGCAAGAACCACTGAGAATCTCTGTGTTTCCAAACACAATGGCTCCTTTATCTGAAAAGAACTGCTACTCTAATAACACAGCTCAGCTTAAGTCTGCTAACAGTAAACAATTGCTCTAAAAGGTTGCCTTGACAAATGTAAAGAAAGAACGGGGAGTAATTATTGTGCCTGAATGTGAATACAAGGACACTGACTGAAACTCCAGACCCTCCCTTTCCCCCAACAGCTACACCTCTGTCTGCTTGGGATGTCCACAAAACTCTCCCTGCTGTCAAGTTCAGATGTGAGAATGACAATATCACCTCAATGGTGTGACATGAGGAAACTCCCATGGTGCCACTCATTATTCAGAGATTGTGACAGTACTGCAAACACAAATTAAGTTAACTGAGACATGATTCACCTCCAACAGCGTAACCCTTGGTCATCTTTCTCAAGATCTCAAGATGTACAACAGAGCATCTTATCTGGACAATCTCAACTCATTATTCAGCAGATAATAAGAAAGAGGCAGAGGCAGGGCTGCAGGGAAAGTCCTTAAAACTTTTTGTTCTGGATCCATCCACTCAAACAACAAGAATCTACAAACTCACTACCCGCACTGCTCGGAACAAACACAAACTCACCACCTCACCAAATGGAAGCAGCTGTTATCAAAACTCTTTCATCTGCAACAGTGCTTTGCAGAAATCTGCAATGCACACTCACTAGCTTCTCAGGAAACCTGTTTGATTCTATCACACACACTCCAAGAAC
Organism: Atherina boyeri; assembly: GCA_029874935.1. Classification (NCBI taxonomy): domain Eukaryota; kingdom Metazoa; phylum Chordata; class Actinopteri; order Atheriniformes; family Atherinidae; genus Atherina; species Atherina boyeri. Next base: position 3,492 of record JAPMNP010504643.1, on the reverse strand, counting down.
GCTTTTTTTTTAGTAAGTTTCATGTTTGTTCGGCTGTGTTTGAAATTGCAGATCTATTGTTCCACTTTTCCTGTGTGATCAACAAAGTTATTTTATTGGACCTCAACGCACCGTCCTACTGATAAATGTGCCAGAGCCACATGTGGACAGTTGCTCTTCATGGATGTTACTTTGCTGCATGCCTGTTTGTGATGGCTCCTTTGGATCACTCAATTGGCAAGAGAACAGTCATAACAACAACAATGCCAGTACATCTGTGCCACTTGACTTGTTGCTTAGGAGTCAATACTCACTGCTTTGGACGTTAACAGTGCCAGTGGAGTTGTCCTTCCCCAGTGAGTTCTCCACCACACATGTGTAATTCCCAGAATCCTCCAGTTTTGCTCTGCTGATCTGGACTCTGGAGTATTTCCTGTGGGTGACAACATTCACACTGCTGAGTCAGGGGAATTAACTCAGGGAGGAAATAGCATGGAAACGCAACAAGTGGAAACATGGGGGACAAAGAGGGAAACAACAGGGCAAGCAGCAGCATGGCACCAACTCTACTCTGACAGAGGAACATGATCGCTTATTTGTGCGGGTGGAGGGATTGTTCACAATATGAAAGCATAAAACAAGGTTTTAGAGTTGCCTGATATATTGTTTGACATATTCTTTTATACTGTCGACTTAAGCCCCTGTTTTGGGTATTTTCTTCAGAAAAGCAAGTCTGTTTAACTTCAGCTCACCAGCAGCTACTATGGGAACAAGGAGCAGTTACAGGATTGAACCATGTTAAGAAGATTTATTTTGATTTCTTCTCATATTTTAGTTATCACTTTGAGCTGTTTCAACTAGTTATGTAATTGTTACATTCCTGCTCATCATCAAGTACTGGCTTCAGCATTATCAGGCAGCCTCTCTAGTGTGGTCCCTAGTATCAGCCTTGATTTTACTTAGAATTTTATTATTTTTAAAGAGTCCCATCACAAAATAAGCGTCTGTATCACTGTCTGCGAGACACTTAAGGTTTAAATGAGATGATAATAGAGTAAGGTTACAGACATGCTTATGTCATATAATATACAAAAATATACAAGATCCTTTTTATTTTTCAAATTAGGCCTTACAGTATTTAAAGTTTTACAAGATATCAATATAATCCTGGAACATAAATAAAGCTGCATTTTTATATGCATCTTTGTTGGTTATAGTTTTGTGATTTAATACTTACAAACTGATCTCTAAGAACAACATGCAAAAATGTTCCCGTAGAACAGATTGAGAGGTAAACAACAAAATGACATAAGATGATGACTTTGATTGACTGTGAAAAAACAACATAAAATTTAGAAAATATGAAGAATTACAAAAAAAAAAAAAATGTTTAATTTTATTTAATTTTTTTTAAAGCAATGGTGCAGCCAACATGACCATGGGCCGGGGATAAACAACATATCAGAGACCAAAAAACTGAAATCACAACATTTCAGAAAATACAACAGCACCACAAAAAGGGAAAAATGAGAGAAGGAGGATATGATGTTTTGATTAACTCTAATAAAAAAAGAAGAAAACAGATGTATGGAATATTGCTGTTTTCTGAAATCAGGTTGTGTGTTTTCATTATTCCATTGTTGTTGTGGAATAGTTTCTTTTTTCAAAAGACAGTATAGTTTTCTCTTTTTCCCCATATTTCCTTTTGAAATGTGTTTCAATTATTGTATTTTTATAAACTAGATTATGTGTGGTCTCTGACAGTGTCTATTTATTTTTGGTGCTCTTGCACAATTTAGTTGGGTTTTGTGTCTAAGAGCTACTGTACATTAGCCATGTGGTGGACTCAACCAAATGGATCTTGACTTAAAAAAAATTACGGTTTTACTTAAGTGAGAGTTGATGCCAGTGATTTAATTCATATAATGTAACATTCAATTTGCCTGAGCTGAGTAGCTGTATAACAGCAAGAAAGGGCAATCGAATAATATAATAACTGACTATTACACAACATGTCAGCTGAAAAACACACACATATCCAGTAAATATACATAATAAAAGTGAAATATGAGGAGGAGATATCATTCTTGCTTTTTCAGTCGTCACTCCTTGGGTTAAATTGGCAGAACATGGGTGTTTCATACTTACTGGTTGCTCCTTATTTTGACTTTTTTGCTCTTTTTCAGCTCGTTGCCATCTTTGAACCATCTGTAAGTAGGAAGAGGGTTTCCCGTGGCCTCACACTTCACTGTGAGCTTGCTTCCCTCGTCCACTATTATTGGATTCTTGATCTGTTTTAACTTTGGAGCGGCAGCTAAAAAAAAGAGAGAGAAAAATTTGGTTATGATTTTGGTTCATGAATAGTAATGACTTTAAGGAAAAGACAAAAAAGAATAGGGAGGTAGCAGATGAGCCAGTAACCATCTCAATGGACTGAGTCAACAGCTCTCTCATGTGACCTCCAGATGTGGTCACTAGAGACATCATCAACTTCCCCTCAGACTAATAAACAGGCTCATGTTCACTCTGTCTTTGCTGCTATAAAAACACCTGAAGCAATATTTAGTAAATATCCACCAGCTCATGAAGAAAATCTGCAACCACAAACCTGTTCACAATTAAAGGCATCTTGTGAACAAGAAAAGCCAGTCACATCATGATCCTGTAAATGTTTTAACTGAAATATAGAAATGATCTGCATCCAAACACACATACTGTACATGCACACATCACACACACACTTGCCAGATGACAGCTGCATACATGTTTAGGAGAAGACTCATCCAGGGAGGAGCAAGAGAAAAAGGGGTGAGCAGCGGTCAGTCAGGGGCTGGCCAAGACCCCCCCACCTCCCCACCCCAACACACACAGAGACACACACTCTTTCTCTCCATGTGTAACATTCACAATTTCATGCACATGCTGAACTGAGCTATCCCACAAATTACAGCTGTTCACTGTGCATCACCTGTAAAGGATGACAGCTGAATGAAGACAAACAAAGCATGACAAACAAAACAAAGTGCACATAGGTAACGACTTCAATTAAACATTGACATAGCGGTGCACCAAAATTATCCCCTGCTGTCCTCTTTTTTTTTTTTGAGTGACTGTCCTACTTCACTGACCTGGTAAAGGCGACTTGTCTGCACAGAAAGATAAACCCTAATGATGCTGCAATTTTTTACTTTATTTGTGTATTTAAGTGGACAGTTGAGATGGATTTGGGATGCAGCTCAGGTTGCATCCAAAGATTCATTTACACATTCCTCGCTTACATTTCTCAAAGACTATCTTAAAGCATATGATTAAGTCATTAAAAAATAGTCCATCCATCCATTATCTACACCGCTTTATCCAATTCAGGGTCGCAGGATTAAAATATAGTGACTCTTAATTTTCTGCGGTGCTTGAAGGAATTATCAGTTCAGCAAAGGTCCCTGTTCTTTATTATTGATCTGCTTACACAAGCATTCACATACAGACTGTGTAAGCCTGGCAGATGTTAAGATG
>JAPMNP010504099.1:0-22244 GCA_029874935.1 Atherina boyeri | reverse complement strand
AATTTTTTACCTAGGCCACGGTTTCACATGGTTGCAGTGCCAGTTTCGGCCAGAATCTTACATACAGTACCTTTAAGAAAAAGAAAAAAGAAAAAGAAAAGCAAAAAGAGGTATCTGAAGTCTGGAAAAGTTGGGTCATTTCTATAAAAAGAAGAAGAGCAAAAAAGACATACAGCAATAAACAGGAGTGTGTATAAAGAGTGTACAAGAGTGGCTGAATCTGTCCGAAGTAAAGACAGGGAGGTCAATTAAATTAACAACTAACTAATAAAGTTTCTCATTGTAAATGTGCATAAATAAAATAATCTGTAGACATTTCCATACACCTGGGACAAGGATCTCACTGATACAGAATAGCTTTGATCTCCAGGTTGTAAAGTTGCATTGCAAACAAAAACACATATAAATATGTAGAAGAAACACTCCTAAAACCCTTTGTCTGTGAACACAGTTTGATGCTTCATCCACAAATGCAAGTTAAGACTATTGTACCCAAAAAAGAAGAAACTTTTTGAGAAAACTGAAACAGATCTTGCCTGAAAATGGAACAGTTTCAATAAGATTTCCTATATAAATAAAGCTTAAATCAAAAAATTTCAACACAGCAAAAACAACAGATATCTCCAATTATCACATAAACAAGATCCATAAAAACAAACCACTGCCCTTTTCTGCTGAACAATCAAAATAATGGACACCACCTGAAATAGTCAGGGCCATCATTAGCATAAATGGGACTATTTGCTCAATTGTGAAGGAAGGTTGTGTTTATTTCCACAGGACAATGAAAAGTTTGAATCTGCACAAATTGCAACTGCAAAGTGTCTGAGAGCTAAACTTGGTTTGCTTGAGTCCTGATCTGTCACCCAGTGAAAACATTTGGAGCATTATTTAACAGAAAATACAAAAAAGGAGGAACCAAATGGATGAGCAGCTGATATCTTATTAAATATTTTGCTTTCAAGAGTAACTGTTCTCCTTGGTTGTTTTGACATGAGGTGATGTTAAATGGTTGTAAAAAAGAAAAAGAAAAAAATAGAGGAAAAAAACAACAAAAAAATCTGGTTCTGAATCTTTGAGATGTGATGCTGGCATCAAATCAAATTTGTAGTATTGTATTTTTAATTCAATATAAAGTTCAAAGAATGCACAAATTGTTCCTTTTTCATTTTTTTTTTACAAAGCATCAGATTGTAATTATATTAAGAATGTAGATACATTTTATGACAACTATATTATCATTTTCAAGTCATCAAATTCCCTGAAGATACTTAGAATAGAAATCAAACTTGTCCTAATCCATTCCATTCCAACAGGAGCAGTCAGAAGCACTTAATGTGGATCTGAAGCTAAACAAGGAGAAGACTGCTCTGTTGATGCGGGAATATCAGGAACTTTTGAATGCCAAGATGGCTCTAGAGATAGAGATCACCACCTACAGGTAAAAAGAGTTTTGACCAGCTGTAGGTTTTATGAGAAGCTTTGGTCTAAGAGAACATCCCCCATGCCATTTCTACAGCATGAACTATGCAATGTGTACATGAAACAGGATACAGATTGGAACTTTATCATCTGTGCTACTCTTTTCTCTTGCAAATTGTACATGGCAGGTACAGTATTTGTTTTAGCTTCTCTCCGCTCTGTTTAGGAAACTGATAGAGGGGGAAGACGGCCGTCTGAGCACCATGGTTAGAACTCTGTCACTGACCGGTGGCCCTCACCTCCCTTCCTGTGGACTTCCCGGCTCACTCTCAACCTCAGATAGCTCGGAGACTTTGAAGCTTGATGGAGGCCCTGATGAGACATACAAAGGCATGGCTGAGAAGATTCCAGCTGTTGGCTCAGTGGTCACGGTTCCATTAGAAGCCCAGACTAATGGTTACCTGGAGCAGCAAGCATCTGAGATGTCTGAGAGGAAGACTGTCCTTATCAGGTATATGGTGACTTTACATACAGTATATATCACATAAAAACTGTCATAATTTTCAACCACAGACTGGTCAAAGAATACTGTGACCTTTCTCAAACATATTCTTTTACCTGATCTTCCATTTCCCCAGAACAGTTAAGACAGATGAGGACAGTTATGTGAGCGACACACAGCGTCGCACCATCACCATCTCTGGAGCAGCCGAAGAAACAGATGAAGAGTAAAACATCCCCGAATTGCATGCTGCACTCCAAAGTTTCACGTCTTATCGGTCGCATTGTAAACATCTGCAACTTTAAAAATGCATTTCAGTAGGAGCAAAAGGAGCTCAAACTTGTGCTAAGACAGTATGTATCCTGTCACACTGCCTGCTCATAACAGTCACCTTCCCTGCTTCTTTAATCCTCCTGTGTAACAGGGAATTATGTTTGACAGTAACAAAATAAAGACAAGCAAGCATAGTCGTGTTTTTCATTTAATGAGGAACCATCAGCATGATTTCACTCCAATAATGTATATAAAAAAGTTTCTCATTTATACATTAATTCTAACAGACATCTTTTCAACCCTTGATTTCATTGCTTTGAAAAGAAATGACATACAGTACCAGGTGGATAGAAAAAAAAAGAAGTAACAAATGACTAAAAATCTGCTTGATAACCTTATCAAAACCTTATAAAAATAGTTCAGACAACTGACGATTTAATGACTTTGTTCACATAGTCACTCATAAAAACAGAATTACGCACATGCCTACCTTCTTGATATACAATTATCTCCTGTTATTATATACTCATTTAGTGTTCACCATATAATCAGTCATAAAGAAGTGCATAGTGGAGTACCAAGTACATTTAAACATTAATTTGGCCCCTCCCTGCAAAAACAAAACATTAATGATAAATTGCTGCCTTCTATGTTATCAGTCGGGGTTGCATTCAAAAGAGGTTGATTGCTCAGCATTGAGGATGTGTATCTAGTGCAATGGTTTGGGTTCATCTCCTACTCCCCCTGCGCGGTGGTACACCGCAAGGCTGACTTCATGTGCCAGAGCATCTGCATTCTCCTAAAATGGAAAAATAACACGAGTAGACACAGAATGAGTCATAATGCAATCCCAGCCATTGTGTTTTTACAGTGAAGCAAGCATGAAAGTCAAATATCGGAACAAAATCATAATAAAAAAAAAAAAATCTTACTTGTTCGTCTGCCTCTGCATAAACTCTCACCACATCCTCGGTGCCGGATGGCCTTACAAAGGAACGGGCCTGCCTGTAGTTCTTCACCAAAGTGTCAATGGCATCCTGCAGCCCAGCTGGGCTCACTGCCCGTCTCTCTGCATCCGTTGTGTCTATCACCCTGCGGTCAGAAACCTGTAGGAAAAACAAACAGATCAAACTCAAGAAAAGCTGTCTGTCTTACACGCAACATAATTGTGTGGTACTGCAGTGAGTTTATGATTTTGTAGAAAACTTTAAGATGTCTCGGTTAACGCAAGACAAACTACCTTTAATATTGTACTTTGCAATACATTGCATGTGTACCTTGACTTTAAGTTGCCTGTTTGGCAGGTCGCTGTAGATGGCATCCCACTGCTGCAATGTCATCCCTTTAATAGCCAATATGGCTTCAATCAGCAGCATGTCAGAAATAGCATCTCCTACTGTCTTTAAAGGAAACACGGAAGGAAATATATCAATTACAGCTCAAGTCTTTCATAACACACACATGTTCACATGGGTCTGTGTTTTTACCTGATTGATGACAGTGATTGTGCTCTGTAACAAGACAGCTGCTTTCTTCCTCTCATCGTTGATGCTGGAGTCTCCTGTAAGTTTCTGGATCATCTCCTCAGCTGCTTTACTGAACACCACCTGACCACAATGCAAACACACTCATGGCACCAGACATGCAACAATATGGACACAGAAAATCTTGGACTTCATTATGTGTTAGACTGGTGATTACAAATATGTGTCTACTTACAGTCCCATGGCCATTTGCCTCAAAGTATACACCAATATCAAACTCCAAGGCGGCATGATGAAGATGTTTTACTCCGGTCTTGGTGCACTTCACTATTACCTAAATGACATCAAAATCGTTGAGACTTCACTTCTCTGCATAAATACAGAAGACACTTGACGGGACTTTGTGTTCTCTCACCTTCATCGTGTCCTCCAGGTAGCGAGTTGAGCTTCCATTTGCATAAGCAGTTTGTACCACTGCCATCTTCAAGTCTAGACCTGCCTGTAAGCGCAAAGAGGAACTACTTAGAGAGTGTGTGCTTCTCTGTTGCTACCATGTTTGTATTTGAGAGTGTACCTGATTGATAAGCTCTTTCAGATAAGTGCAGATGAGAGTAGCGATCTTGTCTCCATCAAGCAGGTGGAAACATCCCTGAGAGTCAATGTAGTAATAAACTATTCTGTCAGCATCACCATCGAAGGAACAGCAACGATCTCCTGGACTGATCTCAATGCCTTCACACAGGGAACAGAAAGATGTTAGATGGAGGTGGTAAACAAAAAACTAAAATTCTAAACTTATCCGATGCCACAGAGACAAAAACAAACATCTTAAAAGGTAATCAAAGTATATGGTAATCAAAGATTGTCATGACTTGGATGACTGCGTCCTCACCAACATGTTGGCCCATGCTAAAGTCAAAATGGACAAAGATGTGCTTTGAGATGAAATTACACTAAATCCCAGTTCCACCTCTTACTTTGGTCCTATTCCCCTGTTCCTCAGGGATCAAGAACCAATTAACAAAAAAGAAAGAGGCCTCTACTTTACCAGCAAGAATGAAAAAAGAAGGCGATGACCAATTGATAAATAGTAGTGCATTACCCGTATTTTTTCACCTTTGTTCATTTCTTTGTTCTTTATTGCTTTTAGCACCATCTTCTTTGGTGATAAAATTGGCAATTGTGGGCTCTTCCTTGCTTCAGCTAATTTCAACCAGTCCAAAAAACTCAACATCATGATAGGTTTTGTACGACTGGACACAAGCTGGTCTGCATGGGTTACGTCAGAAAAGGTTTGCCAGGTGTGCTGCCGATACGTCAAGTGACCAGCCTGCACCGTGTCCAGTGATGAATGTATCGTAGAAGAGTTTAACTGACAGCTAACCTTCTCTAAGTTAGCAAGCAAGCTAGCTTACCGATTCAGGAGAAAAGTAGCTGTTTCCGCGTGTTTTAACACCATGGAAACTTTTATGTGGGTCGATCTAGTGTAGGCTTCACCTTACTCTATTTTTTGCTCTTTTCCAGCCACTACTCTTCTGAGACGGACAACGGTATATATGTGGCTCTGAAAAAGTTACTTGCCTTGCTGACAACCATTTTTCCCAGTGCCAGGCTAGATGTGCTGAACATACTGTTGGAATATAGAGACCATATTCGGCAATCCGCAATGGCGGTCGCTAGTGGCTGTTAGACGTAAATATAACGCCACAGTCGAACCAGTCAAAATTTATATTTTATCAATTTAATTTAAATATAATTTTCTAAGGAAATGCTGTACTTTCACTCTGCACTTAAACTCCTCATGGAGTTTTTTTTTTAAATAAACCTTTTAATAAAAATGTTCCATATTCAACCTTTAAGCAAAACCTTCAAATTTAGCAAAAGTTAAAAAAGCTTTAAGTATTAGCATCAGTTACACCAAATTCATGATTACTGTCTTAATCTCCAACAATGTGAGTGTGTCTAGCAGTCGCACCTGCTGGAGGTTTTTGTTGCACTTTGACAAAGTCGGCTCCACATTGGAAGTTTAGTTTTCCTTTGCTGCCGTCGTTGAAGACGGAAATCTGCAAGTCTTTCTTAAGGTAACTCTCCATCTCTTGAACCTTCAGGGCTCCAATACCATTAGCTCCATCTACACAAAGATGCTTCTGGTCGTCTGTACGGTTGGATGCCTAGCAGAGGGGAAAAGATGGATGGGAAGGAGAAAGGAGTTACTCATGTATGAGAGGAAATGGTGAAAAAAAACACACCTATGTAGACACAGCACTGAATGCAGATTCAAAAACACACAACACACCCTGCTCACTTACATGCTTAGTGAGCTGAAGGTAAGCTGTGCAGAGTTTGCTGTAATATCCATCCATTGTGGCTTCTCCATATTTACCCTGTGTGTTTTGACAGCAAACCATGTAGTGAAGCTGTGGAGTGGTCACCAAGCCATAGTCTGACAAGACAGATGGAGAGTGTTGGAAGGCAGACAAAAAGGAAAGATACAAAAACAGTGAAGTTTTTTTGTTTTTAAAAAAAAAAACACTACCTTTGTTGTGACCCCCAAGGGCATTAACTCCATCCAATACTGATTGAGAGAGGCTGGCACTACTGCTCCTACAGACAGACACCACATTCACAAGACATCCATTAGAAAAAAACCTTAGAATTTAAACCACTGATGTACTTTCTTGTTAGTGTGTTTTATATACCTGGTGTCTTTTCCAACAAACACGTTAGCCTCCTGGCACATGTCTATGGCCTCCTTCCCCGTTACATCTTTCAGGGCTGCCAGCAAATCTTCCTGCTCAGCGTTGGCCAACTGGGTTGCGTAGCCCTCCCACGTTGGTGTCACCATCTCCCCCATCGGATCAATCAGCTTCACCCCATTATCCTCCTGCAAATTAGTGCAAATGTAAAAAAGCACAAAAGGACGGACTGAAACAGAGTGTGGTGATCATAATGCATTTCTAACCTAAAATTATAATACAAAATTATCTGTGAGGTAAAGTAAAGAGGAAGATGTAAAACAAAACACATTTACAGAAAGAATATTAAAAGTAACAAACTATAATAAGGTCATATACAGATTATAGAGAGCCTGACCTCTGGGTTATGTGATGCAGTCACCATGACTCCAATGGTAGCTTTGGTCTTCTTGGAGCGGAGCGTGGCTAGCAAACCCATTCTGAACATGATGTGGTCCAGCTGTTTGGCATTGGTCCTAAAGCCAGATGTACCATACTCCAAAACCAATCCTGCAGGCTTAGGGTGCAGATTGGACTGCTTTAGTACCTCCTCGAAGTGTGAAGTCACTGAAACACATACCAAAGACACCAGTAAGTGGTGGAGAATGTTTTCAGGAACTTCTAAAAAAAATATGTAAATAGTAAGCCTGGGGCCCCAATTGGAATAAATGATTTAAGGGGACCACAAGAGTTTTTCCATGAAAACAACAGCAATAAAATGTGTAGGAGATTTGAAAAGTTTTAACCTGAGGCAATCGAACATGATTAAGAGCTGACTTGTGCTTATTCTGCACTTTGTGAATCGGGGACTACAACTGTTGGACAAATAGGAGATATAGCCTTAAACCAAACAATCTTTTTATTCATTATATCATTTTAATTTTATTTCCAGAGAAAAACACTGTTCTAATTGATAAAGAGAGCTGCTACAGCACCGATAAATCCCATCAGATTCAAGAAGGGTACAAAACAAGCCAAAAATAAAAACAAAACTGCTTCTTAATTGCCCCCTGAAAATCCGTGCCATGAATATACTAATCTAAAACACAGGATATCAACAGGAATAAATATTGTAAAAACCTTCAGAAGAAGACTGACTATATACTTCCAGTATCACAAGAGGGCAAAGTATACAGTTAGTTACAGCAGCAATTTGTGGCTAACAGTAAAGATAAGCTCAATAAACGGAATCTTATCAAATGCATTAAGGATCGGGTCCACGCCAGGGTAATCAGCAGATACACCGAGAAGCCGGTTGACAAAGCAGAGCGCCACCAGGACGCACAGATCAGATCCCACTGAGCAAAAGACGTAGCCCACCTCAACAATGTGGCTGACACGTTATTCAGATGCTAAAATATTAATGTGTGAACTGAAATTGATCAATGAAATCCATGTATCTGCTGAAAACGTTTTATTCCAGACCTAATATGAGCGAGTAACCAATAGAAACATGAATCTAATCAACTTTGTTGACACAGGAAATCGACCCTGATCCCTCAGGTTGATAGTCCCTTGTTTAAAAGGAGAAACCTCTTCTCACCAGCAAGTTTCTCCCTCCATTCAATAGATGCACTTTTTATGTGCTGTTCGTCTAATAATCAATTTTAGGCAGCTTTACCAATAAAAAAGAGGCAAACCCACCAACTTTGTTTACCTTCCTAAAACAAGTTAGCTTAAGTGTGGCAGATAGTGGAGATAGCACCTTGTGCTGACAGCGCCTAAACGTAAAGGATAGTGGATTCAAAGCAAAGCGGAAGCTATTCAAGCATTTAATTATATTTAATTCCCTTACTGTTTTATATTCACTGGAGCTTCAGCTCAGTTGTGGCTTCTTCCTGCTTCTTGTTCCGTATGACAGCGTGGCTCTTGTCACCTGATACCAGTCACTCCCATCGACTCTCCGATTCTCTTCTTCTTTGGTATTTTCACCCGCTTGCTCATAAAACGACGCATCACTGCCACCTACTGGAATCTGATCAGACCAGTCGTTTCAAAAGGTGCTTTTGCACTTATTCCTTTTGCCACAGTCCAATTTTTTTCTTTAAAAAAACAAACAACAAAACTCTGTTCTTGAAATCTCTTCTCTGCATCACAACAGACACGTCCTCTCTATCTGTTAAATGTCTTCCACAAATAGCATAATGAGTCCAACTGTTTATTCTTCAAAATTCACAAAGGCTCTGTGACATGTCAGCCTTGATTTTTTCTCTTCTGCTTGATATAAAAAAAGACTAATAAATAATTGAAATAACAATCTTTTACATTGGATATATCTAATATGGCTTCTAAATAACCATATGTTTACATGGGCTTACCCCAGTTCATATTAATGTAACACTTGTTTTAGCTTTGAGTTCCAAAAAAATATGGAAGGTCTGTAGACCAATAGTTTTTTTTTCTTTTTCTTTATTCTTCTTTTTTTTACATCACCTACAGGTAATCAAATTCTAGTAAACAGGAGGACAGTCACTCTCCCTGAACACTAGGAAACATTAGACTATATGAGCCCACTTCAGCAGGCTGGACAGGTGCCATTGCAACATTGTCCCAAACATTGCTTATCTACAATACTATTATTTTTAATATCAAGTAGTTATTGAGATAGCTCTTGAGGCAAATAGGTAGATACACATTTATTAGCTAACATGATTTCATACCAGTACTTGTATAGTAAATTCATAGAGCTGGCTTGTGAATTCCTGTTGGTTAGAAATTCAGGAAAGGGAGAACATTTTCTGTTTACACTAAATATTTTGTCAAACAAGATGAAAATGCCATATTAAAAATAGACACTTTTTTCTTCATTTTTTAAGGAGATTTAACAGTCCTATAAATTCTTCATGCACAAAAAAGGGCCCTTAATTTTAGGGCTGAACCAATGTTGTAACTGGCACCTTGCCTTCTGGAGAAGCCTGTGATATTGTGACAACCTAACTGAATGTTGAAGTTTAACTAACATAACTTTGCACCATGGGGAAATTTAAAACACTGTTTACCAACAATGTAGCACATGTGTCCTGGAAAAAAAATAAGAAAAAATAGGAAATTGACCAAAAGGAGGATAAAAGAAGAAATGGCAGCCCTGAAAACTGTAGCAGATGAAAACTGTCGAACTCCTGTAGCGGGCTTACGGGTTGCAGATGTTTCCCTAAATCACCTGATCAAATTAAATCAGCATCAAGTTAACTCAGTAATATGTATGTATGTTAATAGGAGCAAACTGATTCTAATATTGATTGAAAGTAAGGTGAAATAAGCCAAGGCTTCAGCCTACACATTTTCAGTCCTTTTCCCACTGCTTTCTCTTGTATTAGTATCTATCTATTTCCTTTGCTATGTTCTGTTTGGAAATCATGTGAATATGCATGAACCAGCATGATTGTGACCAAATAAAACTAACCAATAAAACTAAATCAGGTGTGTTATAGCAGGAGACATTCAAAATCTGCAGGACAGTTGCCCTCATGGACTGACTTTGAACACCCCTGTTTGAGAAATAAATACAATAAATGATAAAAGAAAATATTGAAAATAAAAAAGCCAGTTAAGTCCTGCAAGACCCAAGAGGTAGAATAAACCTTGAGTTGGCATATCCTGAAGGGCCAGACAGCATCACTGTACAAATGTCTCTCTAACTTTGTTTTTCTGTGTCAATCATCCTAAACACACAATAAATATCAATATCATAAGTTATTTAAAAAAAAAACAGTTGCTCTTATTTTCACACATTATGGCTATCAAAAAATTAAACAAAATTAACAACATATTTCATGTCTTCATGCCTATTTTACGATTTCAGCTGCAATCACTTGTTACTAGACTTTCCTTCATTGATTGTCTGCCCTTCTTCCCCTTTTTTGGATTCTTACTACCGGATGGTGACACCCCTGAGTTGCCTACGTAACCACACTTACGCATGGATCACGTGACAGTACGTTAAACGTGCTTGTCAGAGCGTTGTTCTTAGATGAGTTTCTGCTGAATTACTCTGCAGGGATGCGCCTGCTTCTCACCAAATCACATTGGCATGGCATATTTTATCACCACTTTATGTAATCTTTTATTAAATTAATAAAGAAAACGCAACTGTATTGACAACTGTTCCAGTTTTCCTTATCAAATTAACTATTTGAATGTGCTCAAAAACTAAAAATATGCACATAATGAGGGCATTATCATTAAGATGATCATATTGCTAACATTCAAAGCTAATCAAAAGCAAATCTAAATACATAAAGCCTATATAGGTCTTTCAGAAAATATGTCACCCTCACCATCTGTCATTCTGCATGTTGTGCATGCAGAGCTGGTTGATGCATTGCCTACATGCAGCAGCTACAAACCACAGTCACGCTCGTATATTAACCCTTTGGTGCGTAGTGATAACAGTTCTTATAGTGACCCCACGTAGGCATTTCTTTAATATCGTCTAGAAATATTTTTAATTGGACCAGTTGTGTGATTGTGTCATCCAACAGTGCAGTACATGAGCCCTGTGAGGAAGGAGAGTGTTGATAAATCTAAGAACTAAACAAGCTACAGAAGCAAGGAGAGAAGGAAATTCCCGTCTGTCTTTTCCTGTTCCAGTGCGTCGTGCGCAGCGCAGTGTTGGTGTCACCATCGGGAGCGGTGCACATTTTCTATCGGTCTGAGAAGAAGACCAGCACCTGAGGCGGCGGACACATAAAAAGAGAACGAAACCCTCGCGTCTGACAGCCGAAGAAGAAAAAGACACTGCGGGTTTTCCGCTTATTTTCGAAGCTCTTTTATCCCGAAGCACCGAGGCGGGAGGAAAGGCGGTCAAACCTGATGTCCCATCTTACGGAGTGCTGATTTGCATGATTGAATTTACCAGACTCGTATTTTTTCTAGAGAGAGGCTTAGATCGTATAGCATTTTCTAACGGCCTATCTGTTTTTTCTTTTAAAATAATTGCTGCGGGGTGAGGAAATAGCTTTCATTGCCCAGTGTTACATAACCGAGTGGCTTTAGCTGTCCAAGGTGCTGAACTGAACGGTCGAAACCTATAACGGGACGAGCTGTGGGGAATTCACAACCTTGCGTAAGTCTACTCATGTCAAAGCGCACGTTATCAACGTGACCTCACGATTCAATGCGAAAATAACGTTTATTTGGTGGTTTGAGTACGTTTTGTTTGTCTTTTTCCGCCCACACAGGTCACAGGCCTTTCAATCGGGAGGAGCAAAGCACTGGATTTCATTTTACTGAACCGACGGGAAGCCGCTGGGTTATACTAAAATACATAACCTATTTTTTTTTCTTTACTTCGACCCGTGGTGAAATAAAATCCTGAGGTGGTCGATTCAAGGGAGAGAAAATGTCGGGGCAAACGCTCACCGATCGCATCGCCGCTGCGCAGTACCAGCTAACGGGATCAGATATGGCCCGGGCTGTCTGCAAAGCCACCACTCATGAAGTGATGGCGCCCAAGAAAAAGCACCTGGAATGTAAGTGCAGTCATTTTCCCTCTTTTACTAATGCATATAGTAGGCATACCTCGGAAAGACCTTGGCTGTGGCATGTTTACACACAGTCACAGGCCACACGCCTCCACCACCATATTAGCCATTATTTCTTAATTTCCCCATCTTAATTGGGTGTGGTACCATGAAGAAATGATGAAACCATGGTGATGACCCCTTTGATGACCTTTTGTGTCAGGGAATACGATTTAAACCCGGCAGTAGAAAGGGAGAGCTGAAGAGAGCAACAGGGTGGGAGAAGAGGTCATAATTTAAGACTGACAGTCTCAAGATGAATTTTCTTTTCTTTTTGCTGGAAAATCACTTTCACTAAACTTCACTGAAACAGACCCCAACACAGACAATGAAGGCTCTAGTATGTGGAAACCGTAAGAACTGTGAACCTGTTCAAAACTGAATGTGAAGTTTTAAGATAGGATGCTCGCATCATGACCCCTTGTTTCTCTGCAAGTTTGAGTCAGAGGACTGTAAAGTCACAGCTGAATGAAACCATTGCAGCTTTATTGACACATCTAGAGATGACAGCAGAAGCCACTTCATGACTAATCATGATTAGTCACTGTGATCCACCACAAATACTGAGTCAAGCCAAAGCAGCGGTGTGGCACTGAATACAGATTACTGGGGGTCCGCTTGACTCTGCTTGTCTTCTCCTTGTGTGTCCCTCTGTTTCTGTGCTTTCATGGCTGGACACGTCTGGTCCTGCTTCTTGTACCAGGACCTAATATCTTGCGATCTGCTCCCCTGTTGAATAATTTAATAATGAGCCAATGGCTGCGTTGCATTATTTACACAGCCAAAGGTGACAAGGCTAAAGCTAGAATGCTCCAGAGACCATTGGTTCCCTTTTTTCTTTTTTTTTGGCCTTTTTTGTTGTCAGTCTTTATCTTTCAAAATGAGCAAAATTGTACTTGCATTGCAGATATTTTCATATCTCTACATTGCAGATCTATAAAACTATCTATATTATTTGATTTTTAAACATGATAAAGCTTAATATAAAATATTTTCCATTATATTTTTAATTGATGAGGTTATGTTGTGTCTATTTCTAGGGCAATTCAACAGGCATCTTGTATGTAGGCCACTGTGCTTCTTTTGCAGTCTACTGAGACACATTTCTCACATCAAAACAAACATTAAAGAAGTCCCTCGAGGTCCACCCGGACCAACTAAAAGGTTGAAAATAGCTGGATAAGAATAGCAAAATAACTCAAATAAGTTGCTGGAAGCACAGTAAGGTAATTGATTCAGAACTGAAAAATCCCAACTAAATGAGTCAGCATACGTAGTAACTCATTTGCAGTGCTGTATATAACCAGGGAGCTGTATGGTTATTGCATTCTGACATATGCGCAGTGACCCTACGGGTGGACATGTATGCCATGTTTTCAGTGGTGGTCATGCAGTGTAGTTGTCATGGCAACATATTGAGAGCGTCAGGGTGCCACTGTAATGACAGGGGAGGTCTTGAAAGAGGAAGAGGGCAAATTATGTACTTTCCATTTTATTGAAGACACAGTCACAATGGTGCACAATGGTAGTTTTGTAATTAAAGTGCTGCATTTTTGCAAATGTTACCGACTCTCAATGGTTGAAAGTGCAGTTTCCGGAGGGCAAATAACTAGGCTACTTTGATCACAATGGGACAAAATCTGAAAATGTTTCGTGTTAAATGTGTCTTCTTCTTTTTTTTTACAATAGCTAGTACTTGTAATTCCAGAGTTCAACTGCAAAATAAAAACTATAAAGGTTGAACATGTGTGCAAGAATTTCTACTCTATAGAGAAAAATCATCTGCTTGCCTTTTGGCCTGTTAACAGCTATAGTTATTTTATCACCAAACAAGGACTATGTTTCAGGAATGAAACTCATAAGTCAAAGTTGTTTCACATTAACTTAGTCATGACTAGACATGGCAAATATAGTAAAAAAAAACACACTGGGGCATGTGTTGCAGATTTTAAGTGAACATGTTGGATTCATTCAAGGCAGAAGATTTGAGGTAAAATGACAAAAAGAACAACATCTTCAAATTGATTATGCAACATTTCATTGAATACTTAAACTTTATATAGAATCTTTAGTTTAGATATATGTACATTGGGTATGTTATATAATCTTTTATATGGTAAGTAAAGCAAGGCAAGTTAATTTGTATTGCACAATTTGTGTATAAGATAATGAATTATTTTACATAAAACATAAAAAGCATTACAGTAGGGTGCTGAAAAAGTATTAAAAAGTAAAAGTATAAAAGCATGATTTGAAATTAAAAACAAAATTTTGAAATAGGAAACAAAAAAATTAAAGCTTAAAAGAAGATGTGCAGATTTGAACTTTAGACTAAAAACCTATTCTAATGCATTTCAAAAGAGGTGGGTCTTTTACCTGGATTTGAATGAACTGAGTGTAGATAATTTCTATAAACAATACAAGCTTAGGGACAATATTTCCAGGTTTTAATTGTTTGGTGTTCAGATTACATTAAACACAGGCTGAAAGTGATTCTCAAAAGAAGCAGCAAACATTTGAGCATGATTTAGTCTTTTTTAATAATCTGCTTTCAAACAAATTGACTGGCTAATTCACGAAACTCAAACCTGGACCTGACGTGGATATCCATTAAACTGTTAATCTAATATCTGTCGGCTCTATTAGATATCCAGAAATATTGTGTATTACTTCCTCAGATGAAGACATTAGTTATAGCAAGGGTTCCCAGATTGTTCAGACTATGGTTTGGTGTGCTGATATATTTAGAAACATCAGTTATTATCGTGTTACACTTGATTTACTTCAGTGTTACTGTATAAGAGGAAATGGCTGTTGTATGGTAGTCTGATATACTAGTCTAACTAACTAACTAACTAACGAACTTAAGTCTTTTTGTGTTTGTAAAGTAACCTTATTGAGCATTGAAATAACTAGATGATGGAATTTTTCCGAGTAGTTAAATATTTTTTCCCCTCATGTTTATTGCCCAAAATGTCAAACTATTGTGCTTTGTTTACATGTTTTGTCACTGTGTCATTTGACACCACAACCCTGTCCTACAATTCATGAAATGGAGGTGTAAATATTTCCTGTGAGAGTCTGATCTTTAGAAGCAGACCTACGAACGTAATTTGTGGCATCATAGATGGTCAATCCAGGTCCAATTTTCAAACATACATAATACACACGTGTGCAGAGAATACCATTATCTGGAATTTTCTGGCTACCACTACCGTAGTGGTTCGTTGTTTGACTGCAACACAAATGTGCTGGTCAGACTCAATTACAAAATAGAAAAATAGATGGACACACACTTGCACAGCATGAGGTCCCACAGTTCACTCTTTGTGCCCTCCTCTAGGCTGTGGATTACCGTAAGAGTCTTTATTTAGCTCTGCCAATCCTCATTACGCACACAAGTTGTATGTCAGTGTGTGTCTGTTTCAGGTGATGATATCACAACAGAAAGCATGGATTATAGCCCATGATATGGCCCATCTGGCAATTTTTAACACTCGTAAAAAGATATAACTACAGACCTACACACACATTTGCTTAAAACCAAATGTGAAAAAAAAAGCTGTGGATTATGTGTTCTTGATGCTAGTAAAAATATTGGCTTGTCGTGTTGCCAGTGTCATGATAATGTTATATAATCACATTTCACCATTTCTGTGTATGTGTGCCATCTGAAGAGGCTGCAGGGGATTTTAAGGAAAATAAATATAATCAAACACAGGGAAAAATGATGACGGATGAAAAGTTTCAAATAAGACCGGAAAAATTCCTGGAAAATACAAAGCTTAATATAGGAGAGAGAGATGTCACAGAGAAACAGACAGGGAAATAAAAGGACAAACGTCGCGGCAGCCTTCATTAAACATAAAAACATCAGGTTTCATTAGAGCAGTTACTGCGTGGCTGTTACCATCTGGTCAAGCTGCACAGACGGATTGAAGTCTAATTACCTTCCAAAACATCTGAAGAAGATCTGAGATTACACCATCAACATAAAGCCAGATAAAATATTCACATCATTTTAAATCAATCAATCAATTATCTTCATATCAATAATTTTAACTTGCATTGTTCTGTTCAGTTTGTACCAGGGCAGAATCATAATTACTTTCTAACATCCTACAGCCTCTTCAACAAAAAGCTGATAAGGGCAATGTGTTTGAACAGGTTGTGCGAGGTGTGAATGTGTGCTGTGATGGGGGTAGGCAGCAAGGCATCCACCACAGAAAGACCAGGATCAGTGATTAGAATTAATCTGTTTACATCCCCTAACTGTGGAAACCCCCAACCCCCTCATCCAACCTGCTGCCATGCTGCAACCTTAAACAGCCTCACTACTCTAACTACTAGCCTAATGTAACTCTCAAGTCTGTTCATTTCTCACACACTCATCTCATTCCCTAATTTTCTCTCTGCTCCTTCTTTTCAACCTTGCTGTATTTCTGTATCTAACAGTGGAGCACCTATTTGAGGCAATCCAAGGTCTATTGAGTATGACGGCCTTCCTTTTTTTTCCATTAGCATTATTGTCTGCCAATAACTGCTGCACACTTTCTGTCTATTATGGACACATACTGCTTTTCATTTTTAGATGTCACTGCCAGTAAGACATACCACACATTTGTAATTTATGTAGTATTTTACGTTTGGCAAACACCCTGAAATATACTTGAATTAGAAAGTGAAAGAAAAACACCAATACACATCAGAGTGCGCTTGCTTTTATCATGTCTGTTTCTGTGGCCGCATGTCTGTCCGGCTCTTTTTGTCTCAGGATAAAATGACCGAAAAACACATCACATGAGGCTAAGAACGGGTAAAATCACAAGCATTACCATCATTCAATAAAAACATGAAATACTTTCCGTTGGTTGGAGAACATGCATACTGTAGAGGTAAATCTTTCCTGCTTTAGTTAACAAAAGAAATTTGATTATAGAGCAAAAAACACCTCAAACTTGTGATTTTTGAAACCTTAAGTTAGTTTTGCATTCTGATTCTTTAATTTCTTAGCAATGCAATGCCAAGATAATTGGCAAAAAATGATCTCACTCAACAAAAGACAACTTCAGAATTATGTTTCTCAAACTGGGCTCCAGTTACATAAAACCAGCCCAATTCCCTCTTTACAATTTTTTCTTTTTACAATTCCCTCTTTACAAATTACACATTTTTGTTAAAGATAGGTTACGTATTATATCAACATCGAACTAAAGAACGAGGTCCCACTCCCAAATCTATCACATATTGATGGCATGGTTGTGAAAGGCTGTATTTTAAGTCAGACTTTGATATTTTCCTAAACCTAACCAAGTAATGTTTCCCAAACTAAACAAAACAGCAAGTCAAAAAGAAAATAAAATAAAACTGAATACCTTGGTAAGTGATTATTCTTCTTTTTAAAAAAAAAAAAAATTGTCAAACCTCCCTTAGTTTTACACTGTATGATGGCTTTTTCATATTCAGTTCTGAATGAACCATTTGTCTTCAAACCTGAAGACCAACCAGTAATTAAAACACTAATTGGTTTGGTCAATCTATTCAGATTATTTGTTTTACTGTCTCAATTTATGTCTCTTAAACTAAGATTGATTTAGCATAAAACTAAAAACCTAGTTGGAGCATCAACGACAGACTTGTCAAACCCAAGCGGCAAACTCAGCTGGACAAAAGTGAAGCCAGTACGGAAGTGCCAAAAAATTGTAGTTCACCCCTCTGCCAGCAGCTGGCACAAAAACAGAATGAATCCCCATTGACTCCATGCTAAAAAGGCCAACTTCACAACTGAAATAAACATGTCTACAGCCTGGTACAAAAATCCATTTTAGATTTAATAGGTCAAGTTTACCTTAACAACTGTGAGGGGGGTGATTTTATTTTATAACTCATCCGTTTAGATGTTATTTTATCTTGGAAATGCGCAAAAATGGTAGGGGCGTGTCCTTTTGATTTACAGGTGACAGATGTGGCTGTTAGCGCTAGCACTGGTGGCTAGCAGCTTGCCCCCGCTTTTAAATTTGCGGTGAAGTCATCGAAAGGAGAGGTAGAGAGGTGCAGAGAAACACAACCATGGTTTCTGGTGGGCTAACACCCGCAAGTATGCTTTAGCTCGTCTGTGTCTGTTTGCTTTCGCTAGCTCCAGGTTAGCTCCAGGTTAGCTCCAGGTTAGCTCCTAACTACAGACAGCTAGGTGTCAATCAACCGCCTCACAGCCGCCCTCACAGCTCCATCTTTTTGCCCTTTTTTGTATTTCCCGGGAATGGCGAGACGTGTGACGCTCCAAAGATGGCGACAGTGGGAACCTCCCATCGGGCTTTCACTAAATCTAGTTGCAGGCAGTCTTATTAAGTCTTATAAACAACAGACAGAGTACTTAAAGGTAGGGTCCATGATGTTTTTAAAATAATTTTATTGATTTAAATATATTGATTATTGATTTAATTCCACTTCAACAACTGTTGTCACCAATTGATTAGATGATCTATCACAGAAGAACAGTATTTAGTAACCAGGCGAACATACAGGACTGGAAAAATACCAACCAATCATTTCACTTGGATGGAGAAACGATTGGTTGGTGATGTCAATCAAAAACAGTTGGCATTGGTCCCTCTCTCTCCCCCAGACGCGTCCAAGCACTGCGTGTTCCGTACTCTCAAGGCGTGGTTTCGGGGTGAAGTCTGAAGAAAGGGGTTTGGACTTCTGGTTTGTATATTTTCAAAATTTAGCTTGCTCAATCCGTTTTTCAAGAAACATGGACCCTACCTTTAAAATCCCTTTTGTGGTAGTTCCCACAACAGGACATGTTGCTTTCCTTGTGTTACAAGATATGTTAAATACAGAGTTCTAATTTATCTGCATCATTAAAAAAAAAAGTGGGAGTTTTATATCCATTCTTCCTTCTGCGCCTGTATGCTTTCCATGTTGTATTTACACAGCAGCCTGAACACTTTACAGTTGGAGACCTCTCTGTCCGTCTCAGTGTCAACCAGGGATGTAATAACCAGAAGAAGAGAAGATGACAAAGCATTTTTCTCTGTCTCTGCTTTGTCAGTGTGTGTGCCTGCATATTTGTGTGAATGTGTGTGTGGGCTCCTGTGCAAGCATTATTTTGTATGTGCATCAGGTCTTCCTCATTGCTTCCTATTCTCATGGGTGTCTAGAGCAGCTCTGCTGCCAACAAGAAGCTTTTTCACTTTATCAAAGTTTAATCAGAGCCATTAAATCAAAGCAGCAACTGTACAGAGATTTTTCTTAGGATGAAAAAACCCATCTCTTTTAAGGATTGCTGTCTGATCAGGTGTTACATGATGTTAAATGGAAGGGAATCTTTGACAGATTAAAACATCTAAGTGTCTTTGTGGCTGTGTTGCAGACCTGGTGTCAGCCACAAATACCACCAACGTGAACATCCCTCAAATGGCTGACACGCTGTTTGAGCGAGCCACTAATGCCAGCTGGGTGGTCGTCTTCAAGGCCCTTGTTACCACTCATCACATGTGTGTCCACGGCAACGAGGTTAGTGAGCGCCGTACTGTTAGAGATACAGCAAAATATCTGTTCTGCTTACATTTCCCATCATAGGTTAAAGGAGAATTGAGCACTTTTCCTTCATCATAATAAATCATAACCCTTTTCTTATGAGTAGTGTGTGAGTTACCACATAGTAAATAGATAATTAAGGATTCATATGTGAAATAACTGATATGTGAAATTATATTCTGTGTTTTGTTTTTTTTTGCTAGTTTTTGTTTGTTTTTGTTTTTCTCCTTCACTCATGGTATTACTGATACTCTGGGTTTTCTTATGGATTGTATGGGATAGGCGGAAATAAGCCTTAGCTTCAGCCTATTCCTTTTTGGTTACAGAGCTTTTGTTCTTTTTTTTTAGTTAATTGTGTAAAGTTTAATGCAAGCATGCATGATAATTCTTTGTCAGTCAAATGTACATAATTTAAGTTTTGTGCTGTTGACTGTAACCAAAATAAACTATTCATTCATTCATTCATTCATATTCATTCATTCACATAGGAGAGCTAATATTGGTCTTTTGAGACCAGTTTTGGGTTGCTTTCATAAAGCTAATGTTTAAAAAATAAACAGAGGTTTTGAAATTGCCAGAATACAGTAAGCAGGGTGTGTCACGTGTGAATATTACTTAAGTAGAAGCTGCAAAATTAAAATATTGGAAACGTGCATGGTTGTAGGCTAATGTTGATCTTACAGAACTGTTAACAGTGTTTTTCTTTCTCAGAGGTTCATTCAGTATCTGGCTTCCAGGACCTCCCTGTTCAACCTCAGCAATTTCATTGACAAAACCGGCTCTAATGGTATGAATAAGATATTGATGCTGTACACATATAAATGTTTTGCATGCTTAAAAATGTAATGAAATATGAAAGATATGCATGAGAGAGACATCTGACAAATAACACAAGACTCGCTGTGTAAAACACCCGATCACACACAAAACAAACACACACACATACATACAGTATACGTGCAAACAGGTGTTTTTGATGTCATACGGGTCCAGTGTTCAAGCGCTATATCACAATGTATTTTCTGTTCATGAATTTCATTGCTTCTTAAGGCATATTAATATGTTTTCATGTTGATTTATGGACATATTCATACTAGAGGCTTAAATGTAGTAATACAAGACCACCAGCACAAAAAAACATTAAAGAATTATGAGAAGAACTCAGGTGTCTTTCGTTGCTATCTTTAGATTATATATTCCTGGCATCACTATGTTTACTGAGAAAAAGAGATTGTCACAGCTTCCAGAATAACTTTTAAGGCAAGGTGAGGTAAGATGAACCTATTTTACCTCAACTTACTCTTTCCGACGAATGTAAAGAGAGCACCCGAAAGACAAAGATAGGTGTTCATTTAAGTGCAATTTGCATGTTGTAAGGATATCACTAACATGATATTGTAATATGTTTAGACTTAGACTCAACTTTATTGATCCCTTTGGGATGACTCCCTCAGGGAAATTTACATTTCCAGCAGCAAAATGAGAAAAAGAAGCAGCACACAAATGTCTAATAAAATAAACAGCAAACTCTTAAATAAACAGTAAATTCTTATGGTTGAATCAAATTATAAATGATGTTATATTATTGCACTGTGGCGGTGGCAAGGTTTTTATTGCACACAAAAAGTACAGTATCTTGGTCTCTGTGTAGATAAGTACATAGTGGCTACCACTCCTTCCCCTCTCTCCTCCCTATTTCCTCCTCCCCCCAAGTGAGGAGTTGTAGAGCGTGATGGCATGATGGACAAAGGAGTTCTTGTGTCTATCGGCCATTCATCTAGGAAGAAGCAGTCTCTCACTGAACCGGCTCCTCTGTTTGCTGATGACGGTGTGCAGAGGATGGCTGATATTGTCTAACTGTTTAACCTAATATTTCAGAAAGCTTACAATGCAGAACATGAAACATCCTTCTGCATGAATTTGGTTCTAATTATAAGCAAATTACATTCAAATTGAAAAGATAAACAGCAATAGATTTGAAGGGTTGTTATTTCTAAAGATAATAGGCAAAAATAATGAATCCTGTCAAATTTTCATTGAACGCTTCCTGGTTTTAATCTCTCTCTCTGTCTCTCTCCCTGTTTAGGATATGACATGTCTACATTCATCAGGCGGTATGGACGTTACCTGAATGAGAAAGCCTTTGCCTACCGCCAGATGGCTTTTGACTTCACCAGAGTCAAGAAAGGGTATGATAACAGCAGATGTCACTCAGCCACATATGAGCCTATCTCTTTCCAGATATTCCCTCTTTTAAGCTCATGTCACTCTGCAACTTATTTAGGATCAAGTGCAGTTTTAATGTCTTTGCTTGTGCTGTCCTTCTGTATATAATGCTGTCCGTGTTGCACCCTGCAGGGCTGAGGGAGTGATGAGAACCATGACCACTGAGAAGCTGCTGAAAGGAATGCCAGTTCTGCAGACTCAGATTGACACACTGCTGGAGTTTGATGTGTGTCTTTTCTTTGATTTATTTAGTTTTTTTTCCTCAGATTTCTGTCTTTAAAGGAAAAGTAGAGTTTTTCTTTTAACCAGGACCTTATGTATAGCATGAAATGGGTTCATAAAGTCACATGGAAAATTTTGGAGTTGCTTGAAGTCCTTTGGGAGATATTTATATAATTCGCGCTGGCATACATATCCATTCAAAGGAAATGGTCGGGGCAACAGCATTTCAGCCTCTAATACGACATTATCTGCCACAAAATGCCTTCATTTCACCAGTGTTTAGTTATTAGTTGCTGTACCATCCCTCTGTGCCTTC